>JAHUTJ010035833.1:0-10325 GCA_036250325.1 Characodon lateralis
CAGCCAACAAATCTGCAGCATCTGTGTGATGCTATCATGTCAATATGGACCAAACTCTCTGAGGAATGTTTCCAGTACCTTGTTGAATCTATGCCATAAAGGATTAAGGCAGTTCTGAAGGCAAAAGGGGGTCATCCTGGTACTAGCAAGGTGCACCTAATAAAGTGGCCGGTGAGTATATATCTATATCTATATCTATATCTATATCTATATATATATATATATATATATATGGAGGGAGAGAGAGAGAGAGTGAGAGATGCAGTGGCTTGTAAAAGTGTTCATACTGAGGGTGTATTCACACCAGGAAAGTCCTTTGGTCCGGTCTAAATGCGGACTTTGTTTTTTTCGTTTGGTGCGGGCTGCTTTCACACTGTACTTTTTGCAAGTAAACTATAACTTGTAAACAAAGCCACACGGGTGACGATCGTTGCTCCTATTAGATAGCAATGACGGGGGCAGGACAAAGCACAAACCCGGAAAAAAAAGGTCCTATGTGCTGCATTTCTGTTGTGCACATTTGTACAGTTATTGCAACTGCAATGCTGTTTTGAATGTCAGCTCATTCAATGCAGGTTTCGCAATTTGACATTTCTGATTTTGGAACGGCGTCGGCAAATGTGGGCTGCAAATAGAAGGAGGCGAGATGCTCTGCGTGGACTTACTCACAAGATGGTGGCAGCGGCGTTGCTAAGCAGAAGATGGCGGACTAGGTATGATTCAGTACAAGATTCTCTATCGCTACAGGCTATGGGATATTGATTTGTGGGTCTGCGAGTAGCGCAATAATATTAATTATTTGATTGACTATGCTACCATTGTACCATACCAACACAACTGTGCAGTGTAATTGTACCCCTATCATCACACCTGGTCAAACGTTTTGTCTGTGATTAGGTCTATTGAAAACTATCAAATATTTTTTTCAGCGCATGGTACTCCTTTCTGTGAAGGCCACGATGACAAGAATTACCCCTCTAGATTTTACATTTCATATTTTAAGTAAATTTTAGATAAATAGCATAAATAAACGCACATAATTCACTGTAGCCTATTCTGCATTCCATCGATCTTAATAGATTCATACACCACTGTTAACCACACTGTTTTTTATTTAGCTCATGTCATCTTTTATCTTATTTTACAGGAGGCCCTGGGTCAATCCACATTCACAGGACTGGTGGCAACTCATTCAAACAACATGGACTGACAGAGACTGGTTAAAAAATATTAGAATGAGAAGAGCCACTTTTCAAAATCTCTGTGGCATTCTACAACCCTATTTAACTCGGAAACACACAAGGTACAGAAGACCTCATTCTGTCGAGATCTGTGTGCAAATTTGTTTGTGGAGACTCGCCACCAACCTAGAATTCAGATCCATCTCCCACCCCTTTGGAGTTGACATATCAACGTGCTGTCTCATCACACAGGAAGTAATTACAGCTATAAATACAGTGTTAAAACCACATTACCTAAAGACACATATGCAGCTGACTGTAGAAAAATAGTTCAAGGGTTCAACAACATTGATGGTACCCATGTTCCCATCAAAGCCCCCACAAATACACCAGCAGACTATTTTAATAGAAAGGGCCAATATTCTGTCATCCTACAGGCAGTTGTAGAGCACAAAATGAGAATATGGGCTGTAAATATTGGGCAACCAGGACGAGTACATGATGCTCGTGTTTTTGCACTATCTTTGATCGGGCCAGAGGGGTGAACTTTTTCCACAATGGAACAAAACAATTGAAGGAGTAAATGTTCCTCTCATGATTTTAGGTGATGCTGCCTATCCGTTACTCCCCTGCCTTATGAAGCCATTCTGAGAGAGCAGAGCTATGACTTTTGATCAAAGTAACTTCAACTACAGACTTAGCCAGGCACACATGACAGTGGAACAAGCTTTTGGGTGGCTCAAGGGGTGCTGGAGATGCCTCCTTAAACAAAGTGAGTCACACATTACACTGATTAGTCACATTAGCATGTTGTGTCTTGCATAATTTTTGTGAAGTTCATCATGAAGAATACATAGAGGGGGAGGAAAACAAAGAACAGGATGATGACGCATGTGAGGCAGGTGGAGCGCATCTGGCACAGGTTGCAGATCAGATGGCTCAGGACATCAGAAATACTCAGTTTATTTTTCAAGGTTCTAAGGTTCGTTTGAATGTATAAAGAATAATGTTAACAATACTAACTGTACCTCAAAAACAGTAATAATGCTCTACCAATTGTTTCTGAACAAAGGCACTTTATTGTTTGGAATATTACAATGTCACTCAACTTTTCCAATTTATTTCTTTGCATTACTTGTACAACAAACACAAATTCTCTTAAAGAAAAAAATTACATAGCATGTACACATAAGCTTTATATGCAAATATTTCAGAAACTGAATAAAAAATGTTTTCAAAACAGAAAAGTTATTTTCTTGTGTAAATAAGATGCAGTTCAAATTTATTTTAACATTCTGACCAAACAGTCAACTGAAAGGTTTTTCAACTGTAAACCACAATGAACAGTACCAGTATCCTACCTGTGCAACTAAACAATCTACAGGTCATCAAAATGACTGTAAACTCTATGTAGGATGTCTTACACTGGTTGATCACCATGTGTATCATTTTGTGCTTCCCCATGTGCATTGAGTGTAGGTGGTTCCATGTGCTGTGTGTGCTCCTGTGTTTGGGACACTGGGGACTGAAGAAAGGACCAAGTGCTGCTAGGTGTAGACCTGGTAGGTGTAGATGAAGCTGTTGGAAGCCAGGGAGTTGAACATGATGGTTGTGAGGGGTAATATTGGGTTTTCTGTGTAGGATGATTTTGTGTTTGACTACTAAAGGACAGCAAATTAACAACAGTGCCCATCATCTCACTAACCATCTGTGTATGTGCCTGGTGTTGGGCTTGCATCATTTGGAATCTTTTATTCTCTGCCTCTTGGTGTGCCTTTAAAAGATTCTCAAAAGCCATACTCTCCTGTGTTTGACGGTGTTGCTCGGCTTCAAACATCTGTTGCAGCTGCTTTGTTTGCTGGACAATATAAGCAACCCAGAGTCAGACATTGAAGCTTCAGCTTTGCACTTTCTGCCCAAGTGCCTCCTTGCCTGAACACCACGAACCGCCAGCCTTATTTTGGTTTCATTTGATCCTTCATAGCTGAGTGAAGCACTGTTTCCCTCTCTGTCATCGGTGTCATCAGATGGCTCTGCGGTCTCCTTGCTGTCTGTAAATGAAATGCAAACAAAACAATTACAATACTGCAAAATAAAGCTTATATTTTTGCTAATGCATAAAAATTGCCTCATGCAAATAGGTTTGTTGTCTGTCGGTATTTGGTGCTTGATTGTTTCTCTACACTGGGTGATCTAAACAGTTTTAAAATGTAAATCCTGGTAAATAGATGCATGTCGTTGGAAACCAGATCATTAACATTTTGTTATTTAATCACAAAATCTAGAAGCCATAACAAATCAAAATGAATATTTCACGCTTACAACTATAATAACACAAACGGAAGAGATTACTATTATTATTGTGCTCAACTTGCACTCCTCTCCTCGTTGCTCCAGGTCTGTCCACGGCTCAGTTTTCGTAGCATACAGTGGTAGAGCTAAAGAGCTCATTTTTACCCCAACAACAGTGGCTCTTGAAGTCCAAACAGCATATGTTTCCTGTAGTTGGTTCGGATCGGGGCCGGTTTGTATTCAGACCATAAGCGAACCGCACCAGAGTCCGTTTGGAAGCGGACTGAGACCACCTCAAAAAGTGGGTCTCGGTCTGGTTGTTTGGTCTGGACCAGGGTTCGCTTTAGTGTATTCACACCTGCACAAAAGGTCCGGACCAAGGGCGGAAACGAATTCTGGTCTGTTTAAAGCGGACCAAAAGTGGCAATTGTGAATACACCCTAAGAGAATATTGGGGAGCAAACATCATCATGAAGTCCAAGAAACACACCAGACAGGTCAGGGATAAAGTTGTGGAGAAGTTTAATGGTGTTTTCACACCAGGAAAGTCCTTTGGTCCGCTTGTTTGGTCAGGACAAAAAGCGAACTTTATTTTTTTTATTTGGTGCGGTTTGTTTTCACATTGTACTTTTTGTAAGTGAACTATTACTTGTAAACAAAGCCACGCAGGTGACGATCATTGTTCCCATTGGACAGAAATGACGGGGGCGGGACAGAGCACAGACCCGGAAATTTAGGAAATCAGCTGTAAACGTGCCGATCCTCTGCATATTTGTGCCGTTATTACAGCAGCAATATTATTGTGAGAGTGAAGAGCAGCTCATTCAACACAGATTTTGAAACGTTCCATTTATAATTATGGAACCCCGTCGGAGAATGCGTGCTGAACGCCAACGTTCTCTACGTGCCTCGTCACACAACAAGCCAGTAGCGTTGCTAAGCAACAAAAGGTGTATCAGGTGTGATTACCTTACAACACACACCTTTGCTATGGTGGCTTTTTATGTCCAAAGAGACGTACGCTTTTTGTAGTTGGTTCGGATCGGGGCTGGTTTGTATTCAGACCATAAGCGAACCGCACCAAGGTCCGTTTGGAAGTGGACCGAGACCACCTCAAAAAGTGGGTCTCGGTCCGGTTGTTTGGTCCGGACCAGGGTTCGCTTGAGTTGACCAAGGTGGGAAACGAACTCTGGTCCGTTTAAAGCGGACCAAAAGTGGCAAGTGTGAATACACTCCGTAGGCTATAAAAAGATTTCCTAGGCTTTGAACATCTCACAGAGCACTGTACATCTAGAAATGGAAAAGTTCAGACCTAAACCCAATCGAGAATCTGTGGCAAGATCTGAAAACTGCTGTTCACAAACTCTCTCAGTCTAATTTGACTGAGCTTGAGCGCCTTTTTCAGGTTTTTATTTGTAAAAAAAAAAAAAAAATTCATAATGTATAATTTTTGTTCCACTTCACAATTGTATACCACTTTGTGTTGGTCTTTCACATAAAATTCCCAAAAAATGTATTTATGTTTGTGGTTGTAATATGATAGTATGTGGAAAAGCTCAAGGGGTATAAATACTTTTACAAGCCACTATGAAAACGTGAAACATACTTTATATAGATTAATTACACGTGAAATATTTCAAGTCTTTATTTGTTGTTATTTTGATGAATGTGCCTTATAGATGAAACCCCTTTGTTTGGGAAATTAGAATATTACATAAGATCATTGTTTAGGGTGTACTCTGCCTCTCGCCCATAGACTGCTGGAAATAGGCACCAGCTCCCCCGCGACCCACTATGGAATAAGCGGTAGAAAATGACTGACTGACTGACTGACATAAGATCTTGTTCATTTCTATTTAATACTTGGGTGGGCCTCCTTTTGCATGAATTAATGCAGTAGTTCAATGGAGCGTGGCATGGAGGTGATCAGTCTGTGGTTCTGCTGAGGTGTAATAGAGACCTTTAGGTCATCTGGGTTGTTGGTTCTGGTGTCTCTCTGACACACTTCAAGCACGGATGGACACTAAGACCGAGCAGTTGGCACAGAACAATCTTGATATAAGTTAAACGACAATCTGGTGCTGTGCAGGAAGATCCATCTTTGTATGGCAGCTGCTGCAGATCAGGGTGATGACATTCAGGTGTGATGGCCATGGCTCAGCAGCAGGCATAACACTCTCATCTTCCTCTTGACAATACTCCACAGATTCTCTATGGGGTTTGGATCAGGCCAGTTTGCTGGCCAATCAAGCACAGTAACACCACAGTCATTGATTTTTCTTTTGGCACCTTTGGTACCAGTAAGCAACAGTCCAGTTCTTTGTTTCTTTAGACCAAGTAAGACACTTCTGACATCTTAGCTCTTGAGTGGCTTTGCACAAGAAAAGGGAGATTTGTGACTCCAGCCTCAGTCTACTCCTCATGAAGCTCCCCCAAATTATTGAAGGAATTTTGTTTGACATTCCTCTCAAGGCTGTGGTAATCCCTGCTGCCGCTGCACCTTTTTCTACCACATATTTTCTTTATAATCAATTATGGTCTTCTGGACATCTGTCCAGTCAGCAGTCTTCCGCATGATTGTGTAGCCTACTGACCCAGACTGAGAGACCGTCTAGAGGCTCAGCAAACTTTTAAAGGTGTTTTGAGTTGAATAGCTGATTAGAGTGCGACACCATGAGTTTTAAGTATTTAACTTTTCTACAATATTCTAATGTTCTGAGTCACTAAAGTTTGGCTTTCATCATCTGTAAGAAAATAACTGTGATTCAATATGTTGTGTAGCTCTTGCTCAGACTGAATTAGGTTATCAGTTTTGATCTTTCTATTGTCTCTAACTGAAACTTATTTGAACATTAGCTTCATGAGTGCATCAAATAATTGGTACTGACTTTACAGTTATTGTCACCACATGCTGTTTTCTGGGTGCATTACAGTTTTTTGTTTGCACAATGCTGTAAAACCATTGTATTTTTACTCAGCATAATCATGCTGTCTGTGCTTGTTTAGTACAGTAACATAAGTGGCTGTGGGTATGTGACACTGTCGATGAGAGAACTGACACCAGGATTAGTTTAGAGATACACTTCACACGATGTACTGCCCAGTCTTGTATAGATTGCACATGCACATTGTTGTTATTCTGCCTTTCTAAGCAGCATGTCTAACTCAAGAGAGTTGACACAAAAGTGACTATAGTCTTTATGACTTCTACAATATTGTCATTGATCTCACCACAAACCCTAAACGTCTAGTAAAAGTTGGGTTTTAACTTTTTATGGGGCACAAGACTGTGGGCTACTGGGCCCAAAGCAACACCCACACATTTACCCTCGAACAAAGTTCTGCTCACGCCTGAAAACATCTACAGGCGCAGAGAGTGATGTATACTTACACACACTTCTCTTATCCCTTGCAAACAATGCACACTGGGATTCATCCAAGGAGACACATGTCCATGGCCACGTGCTACACAACACACCTTGTCATGGAGACAAAACCTTTCTTCTTGGCTCTAAAGTGACAGCAACCTGAGTCATCGACCCCCCCCCCCCCCCGGTGTGTTTCATTCTCATGCGATGCAAGGCATACATAAGGGAGGATGAAGGTAACAATCAGGCTTATTAGGACAGCAGTGCATTCACAAAGTGGTTGACACCTACAGTGTGACAGGATGAGGAGGAGAGTGGTGAAGCGGTGAGGCTTTCTTGTCTTGGGTTTCCTGTGATGCAACGAGTTAGAAAATACACTCACTTGGGTGCAAAAGGATAGAAGAAAAGTCTGTGATGGAGGAACTCACTGTACCAGAACGCTCGAATGCCTTGCATTTCCTACAGTGCAGTCAGAGAACGGAGGGAGGTGGTAAAACACAGTAAACTGTGTTTGAAGGAATGGTGAGAGATAAAAGCACTATTATTATGTGATGATTTATACATCACCATCTCTTGACATGTACACAGACACAGATCTTTTAGTACAACCTGTTTTCCTGCTTGTCATTGCTCACTTTACGCAAACATCATGGATTAGGACACGCAATAGATGAAGCTGATTTGTCATGCTGTGACGTAGGCATGCCGCTCATAACTAATCCTTGGCTACGTGCACAGACGTACTCAGACAGGATGAAAGAAGGATGAGGAAACAGGGATATAACATGGAATTTGTGTTAGGAACATTGTGGCTTGAGGATAAGTGGGAACACAAATGTAATCCAGCAGTTATTAATGCACCGTGTTGTTTCCAACTGTTGTATTATTACTAGGGTCAAACTTCAGACATTTGATCTGCAATATTGATGGACTGGGTTTCTTGGTGGCATTCCTCAAACTTTGGTCACACAGCAACAGAACAATTTAATGTTAAGGTGAGCCTGACACTTAACAAAATCCCTTTTCTCTCCTTGTTAAAATCCCAACAAAAAAGAAGAACTGACTCAAGTATAACCATCTGTTTCTGTGATGAAAATATTCTCCTTTTAACGTGTACCTTTCGGCCCTGCTCCTCAAGACTCATGATAAATGCTGACTGCAGAATGGTATGCCATCACACAACAAGGTGGAACCAGCATGAGGAGTCACTTGGCTGTTGTGGCTGTGTACAGTCATTTCATGCACCGCTGACTGCAGAATGACTGCCCGAGAAATTAGATTTAGTATCTACACTTTCACAGGAGAATGTTGTGAAGTTTGGGCTGTTTTCCCTGTGGAACAACGTCTGCGTAACCAAACAAAGTTATTAAGCTGTTAAGTGTATCAATCTGGCCCATCAGCCTGTACTCATACTGCCAATAGTGGAGTAAACCTTAACAATGGTCTTTTATGATAATGTAGACAATTAATACCTGCTAATATAGCGTTATATCCCACATATGAACATTTTCAGTTTGATTTATTTAATATTGTGAAAATCATCTAAAAATGCATCCCTAAAAACAATCTGTTAGCCTTCCACCACCCTGAGGATTTCTTTCCAAAAATTCAATCCAAATGGATATTCATACAGGTAAGGGAAATATTACTGATAATAAAACACATAATCTCATTGCATAATACAGAAAATATTCCAGAATACTGACTGGTGCATCACACATGAAAGCTCAGTGTGTGGGACTTTTCACCTTCCCATCTGACCTCTAAAGGTGGATTTTTGTTGCGTTTTTAAAGTGAATCAACAGCTCCTTCATGACTACTTCATGAAGTTTTCAGGGTTCCTATGTGCGTTAATTGTTCTACATGGTAGCACAAATGAATGTCGTGTCTATTATCATATTTTTAATTCACAAATTAAATCAGAATCAGCTTTATTGCCAAGTTTGTGTAGACACACAACAAATTTGTCTCCGGTACACTCTCAGTGAAGATTTTGTTTTTTTTCAATATATATATATATTTCCCATGAAAAGTTTTAGAACGCCTTTCTCATTTAATTGTTTTCTTTTTAAAGATATTTTTTCAGCACTAGTGGCCTTTATTTTTGGCAGTAGGTATACAGGAAAGGGGGGAGACATTCAGTAAATGTCACCGGGTCCAGGACTTGAACCCAGGACAACCAGTTCGTGGACTGTAGCCTCTTTACGTGGTCGCGTGCTTAACCCCTACACCATCAGCGCCGCGCCTTAATTGTTCTTTTTATGTTTCTGACTATTTACATTGTACATAGATTCTTTTTTTTTTTTACTATATAAGTCCATGAGTTTTCATTCATGTTGCCTTTGGCGAGAATCTGCAATTTAAATAGTCATGAAAATAAAGAGACCCATTTAGTGAGAAATGTATCTAAAATTTTGACCAGTAGTGTATATAATAATGTATATAGAAAATATCCTTTTAAATGTACATATATACTCAATTGACTTTACCATAGAATATAATGTGAGATCAGTATGCATGATGTTGTTCTGAAACTCTGTCAAATGTTCATCAGAGAAACAGCCTGGGGGAAGAAACTGTCTCTGCAGAGATTTGAGCTGACCTTTTCCTGACCCTAAACCTGTATAAGTCCTGGATGGAGGGAAGGTCAGCTCTGATGATTCTCTCTGCAGACCTGATTGTTCATTGCAGTCTGGACCTGTCCTGTTTTGCAGATGGGCCAAACCACACTAAGACAGAGGTAGACAGGACAGACTTAATTATGGCAGTTTAGAAGATGACCAGGAGCTCCTGTGGAAGGTTGTTCTTCTGAACATTGTCTATTTTGAAAAACTTTGTAATTGTTGCAGTTCCTCTAAGATGGGGTTCCCCTGATATTACAGTTTTTATACATTTTGCATCATTATTGGAACTAAACACCCAGACTGGTTTCAATGAAGTTTCCAAAACTTAAAAAAACTCCAAAAAGATGGAGGTATTTTGGTTGCAATGGTTTTAATATATATTTAATATAAAATAAACAAGTCTAACCTTAGCAACCTAAATGACATAATAAAATATATATTTCAAACCTCCATTACCGAAAAACCTAAAATCATTTTTTACCCTGTTCAAACCTACCTACCGAGACTTCACTGATGCTCAGTTAGCCACCAGGCATTGTTTCTGGTTTTATGTTTGATTAAGGTTTTAAAGGGTGCTCTTTAAATATATTTTACAGCACTTTATTTTAAAGTTTTCATTTAAAACCTGGTTTGTGATGTGCATGAAGCACTCATCTCTCTGCCCATTGGTCATTAGTTGGGTCTTTGGTAAGTATGTGTAACAAAAGTGGTACCACATTCTGGGAACCAGGGGCGTTTTTAGAGTCTCAAAACATTGGGGGCTTTAGCCCAAATCCAAAATATTTAGATTTCAATAAGACAATTTATAGGTAATTTAAAATTAAAATAATATAGGACATATTGTACCAGTTCTCTGTCTT
>JAHUTJ010035834.1:0-10322 GCA_036250325.1 Characodon lateralis
CAAAGTCTTTAAAGAGAGAGAGATCTTATGTTCAATAAGCCACATTTAATTGTTTTATTTTTCTTTTTAGTCTGAGTTGTGTTTATTTTTATGAGATTTTCCTGATTTCCTCCTTTTATATTATTTTTTAATCTATTCAGTTTTGGCCGTGGGTGAGACACTGTCTTAATAGGGTAATGGGTGGGTAGCGGTACAGAAACTGCAGAGAGGAGTATAGGAGGAGAAGAGTTGCATGTGTGGCCCACTTTCTGACGGATTGCTGCAACTTAATGTTTGTTTGTGAAGAGACCACATCAAAACAACAGAGTTCCACCTGGTCTCCTCAGGGTCTCTGAGGTTTTTCAGTTTCATCTTTCTGTCCTTGCTCCAAGAAGGTAGTTTTTCACTTGTTCAGACAAACCCTGATCCCTGATGTACCAAACTCTGTCTTCTGAAGGTATCTCATTTTGGTTTCCACCATAGTTGGACCTACCTGCTGTGACATAGCCTTGCCGTAGCGCAGCTCAGTTACAAAATGTTCACAGTTGTAGTCAATGAGGTCGTATGATTGAGTTGTGCCCACAAGTTCGTGGGCTTCGTTCACGATAACCGATGACCTGCGGGATGGCTTCTCTTGGTCGTGGAGATTGTTGATCCTCCACTTGTCAGTTCCCACCACCTCCAGCAGCTTCTGTTTCAGGACATTGCTCTTGCCAATGGGAAGATTTATGGAGCTGGAGGATGAAAGACTTCCTTCAAAGAGAAACCAATTGACAGGAGATCATTTGGAAAATGTTAATGAAATGTGGACAGCTATGGTTCTGATTGCAGTTTGTTTTGGGTCTAGTTTCTAAGGATGTTCTGATATTTTGTTTGCTGGATGTTAGTACTATGATGTTAGTAGTTGAAACATACAGATTAAATGTAAAGACTCATATAAACTCTGGTTCTCAGTAAACAACACAAGGTTATACTGAAGATGGCTTTCAAACAAACTGGTTCCTGTTCAGAAACGCAACATCGGTTTGTGGTGGACTCACCATCTGGTCCCTGAAGATGAACAACGTAGCCCTCTCCAACGCACACAGCCCAGTGCTTATAGCCTTTACGGAAGATCTCAATCAAGTCTCCAGGCTCCGGTTCATTTCCGTTCTCAGATTTAAAGATAGAAAAGGTTGAAGTTTAACAAAATCATCTGTGTTATTCTATTATTATCATTTCATCCTTTGTCTCTAAGTTTGCTGGTAGTTTCATATTTTAGTAATGGTCACCAGCCTTTTTAAGCCAAAGATATGAACGAGTTTAAAACATGATTCAAGGTGTAGTTTTAATTACTGCCTGCAGAGGGAGGTGTTCTGTAGAAACAGGATGAGCGAACATTAAAACTCAGCATCTGATTGAGTTCTGAACCAGTCTGGTGTTTTATCAGATTTAGGAGTTGAAAACATACTTGGAAATCAGCCAAATCAAAATAATCAAATAATTATAGAAATACATTCATGCTAGTTTAAATTGTGATGATAAGACTTCATCTCTTCATCTTTCTATGTGAGAAGATGACCTTGCGGAGGCTGACACATGATATCCCAAAACTTTCAGCATTAGTTTTTTTTTCTGTAAATCAGTATATCGAGTTCTGGAAGGATAATGTTTCCTTTTAACCATTTCAATTTAATCTGGATTGTTGTCACCATTTTAATGTAAAAACATAGAATGTGAAAGAATCAGAAGGGACTCGTGGTTCTTGTCTTGTAGAAAGTTGCCATCGAGCAAAAACCTTCTACCTCCTCTTTTAACCTTTTTTTGTTTTCTTGTGACTACATTGATAATCCTTCACATTTGTCTCTGGTTCCACTTATAAACATCCAGTGAAATCCATCAGGTGACTTTGACCAAACAGTATAAATTCCTATTTAGAAATAAGCCAAATGATATGAGGTTTATTTCCAACAGTACAATAAACTCATCCTGAGATCAAACACATTTAAGAAAACCACCTTTTTCAACTGAACTGTAGAAACATACTGTAGGCACACGGAAAGAAATTATAAACAGAAAAAAAATAAAGAATAGTTTTCTCACCATGTCAGTGATCAGTTTCTTTGCAGATGATACTGTAGAAGAATCAGAAGATTTTTAATATAAAATGTCCAAATTCTGTACTGGATTGTGTTAAACCTTCTTTACTGAAAGTAATGAACATGAAGCTATTCTATATTTTTAAGAACAGTCTTCTGGATGACATCACTGCCCCTATTTTAATGTAAGTCCTTGATTTAAATTTATAACAAAGGAAACTGGTTGAAACAGGTTTATATTATTTGCTGGAATGAGTTCTTGGTGCAGAGTTGCACAGTTGGTAGGACTGTTGCCTTGCAGCAAAATGGTCCTGGGTTTGAATCCCAGCCTGGCGGAGTGGTCGCCTAGGGGCTGGGTTCAAATCCCACAGCCTGCCACTCTGTGTCCCTGAGCAAGACCCTTAACCCCAGAATGCTCTCCAGGCACTGCACAATGGCAGCTTACTGCTCCCTAAGGGGATGGATTAAATGCAGAGGACAAATTTCGTTGGAATGTTCAATTACAATAACAAAAATAAAGATTAGTACCATTACTATTTTTCTGCCAGGAGTTTGCATGATCTCCCCGTGCATTCATGGCTTCTCGCCGGGTTCTCCGGCTTCCTCCCACAGTCCAAAAACATGACTAAGTTAATTGGTTTCTCTCAGTCGCTCTGCTTTGACATCAACACAATCAGTAAGTTGTCTTTTAAATGAACTGAGTTACTGTCGTGTGATTGGCAGCTTCATAATTTATGTTAACAAGCGAATGACGTGGTGTACTCAAAAAACTAAAAAGGTCCCTGAGGGTATATAGTGCCCTTCATCTAAATGCTTCCCAAACTAATCAAATTAAAATGATTTAAAAATGATGCAAAAAATTTTGGTAACTGAAGAACACTGAGAAGTAAAGGCTGAGAACATAGAAACCTCTTTATGTGTTAAGAAATACCTTCAGAGTAACAAGATCAGGTTGTTTTAACACTGCTGTGTTGTTTTGTACTTCAGAACAAAAACATTTTGTAAAGTTTCTCTTAGTTTTATATAAAAAGAAACAAACCAAGATATATAAAAAAAAAAAAACTCACCACGTTTTCTAAAGTCCATGATCTTTAGTGTTCAACTCAGGAAGTCTGGTTTTACCAACATATCAAGAAACCCACACAGAGCTTTTATTATTATGATAAAACAGGACGGTTCATTCAAACACAAAGTTTTAAAAATAAATTTAGGTGGTAACTCTGTGTTAGTTTAAGGTTTTGGAAATTTACACTGAAGCCATTAAATCTAAGATGGAAATGATCACTTTTCTAAATCTGCCAACATTACATTAAATCTGTTTAATAAGATATAAATTGTCCTCACCTGGTCAGGTCTGTGTTTTATTCTCACTCTCAGGTGATTAAAGTGAAGAAAGATGATCAGGGTATAAAAGCCTCTCGGCTGAATCCAGGTGTGGTTTAAAAAAAACAAATCCAGAGAGTAACAGAACCTGTTCAGAACAGGTTCTGTTACTCTCTGGATTTCTTTTTCTGGACTTATTTACTTTCATTGTGTGTTGAGCAAAACTTAATAACTTTCACTTGTTTTATTGATATGATCTATTATTGATTAAAATTATCTATGCCTATAGTTTTAATGTACATTTTTTTAAATTCTCACATTCAGATCAGACAAAGAAGTCCAGATCTCAGATGTTAAACGTATAGTTTCACTCTTTCCTTTCTGTGAAATATGTGGACAGGGTGTAACATGTAAACCAAATGTCAGCAGAGACGTATTTGCATTGTTTCTGATACTTGCAAACAATACTATCACACCCATGATAATAACAGAATGTGTCACAGCCTTTAACACAAACAGAACAAAGGCAGACAATCTCCTGCACAGCTCTAATGCTTCGCTAAGCTATAGGCCCATCTCCAATCTTATCAGTAAGGTTATTGAAAAGCTGTCTTTCAATAGCTAAATACCCATATTTCACTAACTAAGGTATCATTTTCCCAGCACTAAACAGATAAAACATTTGTGGAATGTAACACAAACAGCTAACCGGTAAGACAAGGTGACCCAACCTTTAAAATTAGGCTGCTGACATTTCTCCTATTCATGTCTACATTCTCTCACTAACAAGGTAAGTTACCATAACTACGCTGATGACACACAGCTCTACATTACAATGTCACCACATGACCATGAACCTATTCAACCATTAGGTAGATGCATAGAACAAATTTATGTGTGGATGTCCATTAATTTCTTCAGTTAAATAAAAAAAAAAAGTGAAGTAATTATTTTTGGACCAATGGAGCGATCAAAAGTCACACAGCTTCAGTTACTACAGCTAGAAACCACAAATCAGGCCTGAAATCTGGGTGCAGTGACGGACCCAGACCTGAACCTTCACAGGCTCATAAAGACAATCACTAACCCAGCCTTATATCACCTGAAGAACATTTCCAGGATTAAAGGACTAATGTCCCAACAGGATCCTGAAAAACTCATCCATGCATTTATCTATGGGGTTTGTTCTCTCAAACCTCCAGTCGGTCGTGGCAGATAGCCGCTCACACTGAGCCTGGTTCTGGTTCTGCTGGAGGTTTCTTCCTGTTAAAAGGGAGTTTTTCCTCTCCACTGTCGCTACATGCATGCTCAGTATGAGGGATTGCTGCAAAGTCAACGCCAGTGACTGTCCACTGTCTCTACATGCTCATCCGGGAGGAGTGAATGCTGCAAGTCACTGACTGGATGCAATCTGCTGGGTTTCCTTAGATAGAAAAACTTTAACTAATTTGAATAAATAACTGAATCTGTTTGATAGGATGTTAGGATTAATTGCAATGTATGAACCTGACTTGAAATCTGTATGATTGATTGAATTGACTTTGTAAAGTGCCTTGAGACGACATGTGTTTTGAATTGGCGCTATAGAAATAAAACTGAATTGAATTGAATCATTAGTGGATCACTGCAACAGTGTCATTATAGGTCTGTCTAAAAGATCCATCAGACAGCTGCAGTTGATCCAGGGCGCTGCTGCCTGGTCTTCACTAGAACGTAGAAAACATCAGCCCAGTTCTAAAGTCCTTCCACTGGCTCCCTGGACCTCAGAGAAGAGACTTTAAAACAATTATGTTAGTTTATGAGTCACTGAATGGCTTAGAACCAAAATACATTTAAGATCTATTGCTGTTGTATCAACCTTCCGGACCACTCAGGTCTTCTGGTTCAAGTGTATTCTGCATCCCTAGAACCAGAACCAAATATGGAGAAGCAGCATTCAGTTCTTCTGCTCCACTGATCTGGAACAACCTTCCAGAAAACGGCAGTGATGCTGAATCCCTGAGTTCCTTCAGATCAAATAACACATCTGTACAGTTGTTTCGGCTACTTGCCTGCAGGATGATCTGAAAGAGAAATAAACCCCTTGATTTGACCTATTATGTTGAAGGCTTAAGTCACGAGCCTTCAGTTATTATCCATACATTTAAAGTGAAGACATGGGGAGCCGAGGTGGGGCCTAGTCAAGCTTAAAGCCTAGGCCTACAGATGGGCAACTCCAGTCCCCAAGGGCTGGTGTCCTGCAACGTTTATATGTGCCCCTGGGCCAACACCCCTGAATCAAATGGCTGAATTATGTCCTCAGTATTCAGTCAGGTTCTTCAGAGTTACGCTTCTCTGTCTAAATACCTTTAGCCTTAAAATTAAAAGCAGCATATATTCTGATCGACAGTTTTATCAGTCATATTTTAAAATGCAGTCAGTGGGTGTTTTTATAACCGGTCCGAGGTTTTCTAGCTGGCCTAATGGCGGTTATTGTAGGAAAAAGAGTTTTGCTACTTTTGCTCAAAGGTGGGATAAATGTTAAAATGCTTCCAAAATGACTTTGCTGTTCAACAAAGAAAACATTTTTATTGCCACTATCATTGTTCCTTGAATGAAAAAATACATTTAATCAATTCGTTGCAGTTCAGTCTTATATCAGTACAGTACCCTCACGGTGCAGAAGGGTAAGTCTGCATTTTTGATATGGGTCTGAATCCCACTAGAGTTAGGAAGGGCATCTGGTGTAAAAACCTTTTCCAAGTCTTTGTACAAGTTATACTGACCTGCAGCGGCCCCTGAATAAGGAGCCAATTAGGATTCCTCCTGATATTGGACAATAAAACTCCACTATAAGAGGGCATATCTTTGTACTAATCTAGACATTTTCTCCAAAGAACTTTGAATGTTAACTTAACCACTGCAGTTTTATTCTACATTTTTAAAACTGTTGCCAAAGTAAGAAATAAATATTATTCTTTACATATTTAAGCAATCTTTCTCTAAATCTTTGTGGATCTTTTAATAACAGGGTTGGATTATTTTCCTTTCTTTATAACCTTGTAACAACATTACCATTTTACATTCTTAATTTTGACATCTCCGTTGCTTGATGCTGAGACACTCTGCAGTTCAGTTGTTCCACATTCTTACTGGAAAAAAACTCACCTGAACATAATGCAATGGCTTTATTAGTTTCAATACATTTCATGAAAGATTATTATTCAAATTATTGTGATTATATATTTTTTAGATAGATAACTTTAATTAGAGAAATTAATCTGGGAAAAAAAACTCTTGGCCACTTTTGCATTAGGTGTTCAGCTCCTCAGGTCTCTGCTGATCTGATTTTCTTTGCTTCATCTTCAGTGACGTTGAAGTCGGGTTGCATCTCGCCTGTCAGAAATAATAAAGCTCTGGTTAAAGTCAGAGAGCAATTTTAACCATTCATTTATCTTTTTAACTGTAAAATATTTAACAGTGATGGAGTATTAAATGGCAGAAGAGCTGATTTTTTTATTAAACCAAATAAAGAGAAATGAATTATCAGCAGCAGTTGTTTTAACAGTAACTGTTTATCTTATGACATTTGTCTGTGTTTTTATATGTGTATGTGTTTAAATGTCTTTGTTTTACATTAAAAGTAAAAAGTAAAGGCACTAAATGTATGCAACGCACCTTTAACACATAACATAAAATTATATGAAAATAATCCTTTTAACTTTTAAAGCCTTTAAACCAGGGGTGATTTATGGTCTTATTGGCTCAAGGGCCCAGATGTATAAGAAGCCTTTCATGTTTAACTCTGGTCATTAAAGAGGGGTCTGATAATATACTTTTTCAGGAGAAAATTTAGAAAAATAGCCCCTTAAATGATAGATTCTGATGGATTTTGAGGATGTAACTGGAGAACTTTCAGACAGGAGATGGACAAACCTAATGTGAACCAATTAAGTGATTTTTGGGCAGAGCCACAGGCTTCAGGGCCCTCTGAGCTCTTAGGTCCGTGGGCCTAGACAAGTTTAGCAATCCATCCTTGCTTTTAACTAATCACCTCAGTGCCATTATGTCACCCTAATGAAACCTTTGTAGAGACTCGGCTCCAAAGACATACATAAATTGCACAGACATAATAAAAAAAACGCAAGACCCTCACCCTATCTCTGATTGGCTAATATGCCCATCTAGTGTGTTTAGGAGTAAAAGCCGCACCTCTGTAAAATCTGTTTAATTCCTGGGCAAACCCAATTTTCTTCCCCCACAGGTGCATCGGGGATCCAACACGGCACCAGAACGCTATCAGCCCTGGGTACGAGTGGCGATTTGTGTCCTAAATAATAATCCTAATATTTGTTCAGTAAACTTATCTTCTTCTGATGCTTACTCCTGTGTTGTGGTGGAATTTCCAGGTGCTCTTTGTTAATCTTTACAATTTAATTAAACATGGACTCATCAGACTGTATGTATACATCACGTATGGACATGCAGAGTACAAACACATGTGCCTGTGTCACAGATGTAGAGAACAGATGTCATATTGTCACATTTCAACCACAAACATAAATATATTTTATTAGAAAGATCAACACAAAGTGGGATACAATTGTGAAATGGTAAGAAAATTAGACATTATTATTAATTAATACATTTTTTTTTTTACAAATTAAAAACTGAAAAGGGTGGTGTGCAAAAGTATTCAGGCCCCTGAGTGAATACTTTGTGGAAGCACCTTTTGCTGCAATTATAGCAGCAAGTCTTTTAGGGTATGTCTCTAGCAGCTTTGCACGTCTAGTGACTGAAATGTTTGCCCATTCTTCTTTGGAAAACAGCTCAAGCTCAGTCAGATTAGATGGAGAAAGCAGTTTTCAGATCTTGCCACAGATTCTCAATTGGGATTAGGTCTGGACTTTGACTGGGCCATTCTAACAGATGCATATATTTAGTTTTAAACCATTCCATTGTAGCCCTGGCCTCATGTTTAGGGTCATTGTCCGGCTGGAAGGTCAACCTCCACCCCAGTCCCAAGTCTTTTGCAGACTCCAACAGGTTTTCTTCCAAGGTTGCCCTGTATTTAGTGCCATCCATCTTCCCATCAACTCTGACCAACTTCCCTGTCCCTGCTGAAGAGAAGCAGCCCCAGAGCATGATGCTGCCACCACCATATGTGACAGGGGGGATGGTGTGTTCAGAATGATCTGCAGTGTTAGTTCTCCGCCACACGTAGCGATTTGCATTTTGGCCAAAAAGTTCAATTTTGTTCTTGTCTGACCAAAGCTGCTTCTTCCACATGTTTGCTGTGTCCCCAACATGGCTTCTGGCAAACTGCAAACAGGACTTCTTATGGTTTTCTTTTAACAATGGCTTTCTTCTTCCCACTCTTTCATAAAGACCACATTTGTGCAGTGCACGACTAATGTGGACAGATTCGCCCACCTGAGCTGTGGATCTCTGCAATTCATCCAGAGTCACCATGGGCCTCTTGGCTGCATCTTTGATCAGTGCTCTCCTTGTAGCTCTGTGAGATGTTCAAAGCTTGGGAAATCTTTTTATATTCTAAGCTTGCTTTAAACTTCTCCGCTACTTTAGAACTTCATCCCTGATCCTGTCTGGTTGTTCCTTGGATTTCATGATGCTGTTTGCTCCTCAATATTCTCTTAACCAACGTCTGAGGCTGTCACAGAGCAGCTGTATTTGTACTGAGATTAGATTAACCACACGTGGACTCTATTTAGTCATTAGTACTCATCAGGCAACTTCTGAAGGCAACTAGTTGCACTCAGAGGAAAGAGGTCTGAATACTTTTGCACACCGCCTTTTTCAGGGTTTTATTTGTAAAGAACAAAATAACTCATGTATAATTTTCTTTTCACCTCACACCTGTACACCACTTAAATATATTTATGTTTGTGGTTGTAATGTGACAATATGTGGAAAAGTTCAAGGGGTGTGAATACTTTTGCAAGCCACTGTAGATGTGTAGTAACCAATTTATAATATAATTGAAAGAATTTACCGCTGAAACAAAATGACCTACTTTACTCTGTAAAAATGTTGCCCACCATTGATCAGTGATGAGCGATGGCCAGAGGATCCTCCATGGGGCTGTTAAAGCCTCTAGTGGCAGAAAAGCTGGAAGGTTTTGACTCGTTCACTGCAAGACAATATTTATTTAGAGAGCAAAATCACGGATTTGGAATAGTTCTTTTAAAAATGTTACAACTGTCATAAAGAAACTAATTCCTGATTCCTTCCAGGAGTTTTTTCACAAAAATCAAAAGATTACAAAAATCTATTTTTAGACATAATTTAAACATTTAGGATCTGCAAATACTGATATTTGTTCATATTTCATAACAACACAACCATAAATTAAACACTTCATGTAACAACAAAACAAAAAAGGTTTGAAATGGTACAATTATGAGACCAAAACATTTTCATACAGTGTATAGAATATAAAACATAGACAATGTATATATTAAGTTTTTATGGTACTTCAACATGGTCAATATGTTTTAAATGAATTAAACAAAAATATATACATCAAATTTGTTTAACAGACTGTTAGGTATTATTTAGGCAACTCAGAGGCAAGGAACGACACAGAGTCAGTTTTTACTTGCGGCAAGGGTAGCTGTGCAATACAAACTACAGAGTATTAGCCCCCTGCCTCTTTATTTATACATGCTGGTTAACATAGTTCAACAAACATTCAGGGTGTGTGTGTGTGTGTGTGGTCAGAAAGGTTAGGGTTCATGTGTCTTGATGTTAAACAGAGAGAAAGGAGTGAGGATTGGTACCAGTCCCTAGATGTTGCTGATAGAAGCATAACTCACCCTCCTCTCTTATCTCTCTGTCTATGGCATGTGGGGGAAGAAAGCACTTAGAGCAGACATGAGTGATAAACAATACAAAAGTTTTAAAAACCCTAACAGTCCCTCCTTTTTTATCACCAATAAGTCA
>JAHUTJ010035835.1:0-10317 GCA_036250325.1 Characodon lateralis
TCCACGTGTTAATTCATAGTTTTGATGCCTTCAGTGTGAAGCTACAATATTCATAGTCATGAAAATAAAGAAAACTCTTTGAATGAAAAGGTGTGTCCAAACCTTTGGTCTGTACTGTTTATATATACACAATTGACTTCACAATGGAATATGATGTGAGATCAGTCCAAGTATGCATGGTGTTGTTCTGGGACTCTAACTTTCAAGTGTTCATCAAAGAAACAGCCTGGGGTAAGAAACTGTCTCTGTGGTTACTGGTTTTAGCAGACAGCGCTCTGTAGCGCCACCTGAAGGTAGAAGCCTAAACAGTTTATGTGCAGGGTGTGTGGGGTCTGCAGAGATTTTAGCAGCTCTTTTCCTGACCCTAGACCTATATAAGTCCTGGATGAAGGGGAGGTCAGCCTGATGATTCCCTCTGCAAATCTAATAGTTTGTTGCAGTTTGGACCTGTCCTGTTTTGTGGATGAACCAAACCACAATGAGATGGACGAAGATAGGACAGACTGAATTATGGCAGTGTAGAAAATGACCAGCAGCTCCTGTGGAAGGTTGTTCTTCTTGAGTTGCCTCAGGCAGTACAGTCTCTGCTGGGCCTTCTTCCGAACACTATGTGTGAGGACCATATCAGGTTTCTGGAAATGATGGCTTTTGTGCCGGAGATGCTCTCCAGCCTCACCTGCTCCTGCCGGTCCTTCAGGAAGCTGGTGATCCACTGACAGGTAGAGGCATGGACTTTGAGCTGGGTGAGCTTCTGATGGAGGATGTCTGGGTTTATGGTGTTCAAGGCCGAGCTGAAGCCCACAAACAAGATCCTGGCGTATGTCATTGGTGTGGTGCAGGATGTAGTCCCAAGTTGAGTGTATCATTTGCTGACCTTTTTGCCTGGTAAGCAACAACAGTAGCTGAAAGGATTTCATGACAGATGTCAGGGCGACAGGTCTACAGTCATTTAATCCTGTGATGGTACATTTCTTGGGGAACAGGATGATGGTTGGAAGCTTAAAACAGGAGGGAACCTGACACAGCTAAAGACTTGTTGAAGAACTGAGTGAAGATGGGGGCCAGTTGGTCAGCACACGCTTTCAGGCAAGAAGGGTGAAATGTTATCATGTCCTGGAGCTTTCCTGGACTTTTTGACATTGATAGACCCTGCTCCTCTTAGCCCTTTTCCACCAATACGGTTTGGAGATTCCTGAAGGGTAACATTGTTGCATGTTTCCACCGAAAAAAAGAGATTCCAGAATGCTTACTGTGGTTCAGTTCAAGCACTACAGAATACTTGGTTTTTCTGCATGAGCTGTGACATCACCCAGAGGCCGGTCATAGCTGGAGACAACAGAAACAACTATTGTGGCGGCAACAACAAAGAAAAATGTATTGTGGTTTGTGGAGGAAACTCAGTTTTAGTTTTATTCTGCACTTGTTCAGAATTTCTAATGAAATTCAACACAAACACTAGGAAGGAAAAGGTTTACGATGAGCTGGTTGAATAGATGGAGAAGGCTGGCCAAGTTTGCTCTGAAGATCAGGGCCCGTATTCACAAAGAATCCTAAGACTAAAAGTAGCTCCTAGTGACAACATTCTATGAAAATCTTAGGATTTTTCGAATTCTACGATTTTTCTTAGAATTTTGCCTCGTTAAGATAAAAGTGTTTCACAAAGCTTAGGCTTTAAGAGAGCTCAAAACATGAGGAAATGTTAAGAGTACTGAAGAGGACTTTTAGTAAGCTTAAGAGTGTCTTAAGCAGAGAAGATTATGGAAGGACAGAGAGAAAGGAGAGATATTCTCTGAACAATGAAAAACAGTGAATTAATGAAACACTACCGGCTTGATCATGCAGGGATCCATCTTCTCAAGGGCCGGTGTCCTGCAGCTTTTTGATGTGTTCCATGTCCAACACCCTGAATCAATGGACTGAATCAACTCCTCGTACACTCAAGTTCTACAGAGTCCTGCTAGCGACCTAATTATGTGATTCAGGTGTGTTGACAGAGAGATACATCTGAAAGTTGCAGAACACCAGCCCTCAAGGACTGGAGTTTGACACCTGTGCTCTAAACAGTCAAATAAAGGGTCACATAAACTTCTACAACAATTACATAATTATTAATATACAGATTAGACAAACTTCATGATCCCCTTAAGACAAAATTAATTAGTTTCAGCAGCAGGACAGCTTAAAGTTAACCTCTAGTAAGGTAATATTGGGAAGGATAAATAAATAATAGAAACAATAATGAATAACCATGAAGAAAAAGTAAACAAAACCAAGGAGGGTCATTCCAGAATTGGAGGACAATTTAGGCACCAAACCTTTTTAAAACTGACTATTTATTGTGTAATTTTTTTTATATGTTCCTAAGAAAAACAGGTATTAAACCATCATGTAATTTGATTTGTCCAGCCACACCATCAACAGTTCACTTTTTATGATATATTTCATTTCAACCTAAAAAGACTCACAAAGAGAAGACAGGAATGCAATTAGAAAAGTTTATAAGTGAATGTTTATTTCTTTGGCGCTCAGGACCCAGTGGAAAAGATGAATGCTGAGAATGACATGCGCTTGAATGAACATCTTAGGGTTAGATTTAGAGAAGTCTTCCCCTCCAAAAAAGGGGGCCGAGGCTGGGGCCGGAAATGAGAAAGGAAGGGAAATTATTGAGGTTTATAAAGATACGAATGACGGGCATGAAGAAGGGATAATTTGAGCCTAGAGAGAAGGAATAGGTTAGTGTGCCTGACCAGGCATTGATGGGGCTGTGCCTGACAAGACGAAGATGGGGCTGAAGATCTAAAAGAAGAAAAGAATTAATTAACAATGGTGCCTGTAGACGAGAAAAATGAGGCAGAGACTGAGAAGAGGAGGCCTAATTGAGTACTAAAAGGGAAATCTATCAGGAAAATAGAATGAAATAAAAAGGGAAGAAAGAAGCGCAAGGCGTGGAAAGGATAAATAATGCAGAGAAATATCGTTTGTAAATAGGCTATGAAAGCAAGGAAAATAATAGGGATGCAAAGTAGATGACAGATATACCTAGAGGGCAATGCAAGATGATAGATATGCTGTGAGGGCAATGCGAAATGATGTATATATGCCGCAGAGGCTATGCAGATGATAGAAATGCCAAGAAGGTTATGCAGATAAAGATATGGAATAAAGCTATAAAAACAGATCCGCCGAACAAAAAAATAAAAAAAATAAATAGATAGATCGGGTAATGAAGGAAGAAAAGCAGGAAATGAGAGAAGTAATTAAAGGGAAGAAAAAGTTTAAATGAAATGGGAAATTGGTCCGCATAAAGAAAAGAAGGGGAAATAAAGTGAAATGAAGAAATTTCAGAAGACTATGGAGTGCTGGAAATGCCATGAAGGAAATGCAGATGAAGATAAGAAATAAAGTAATAAAACAGATATATTAAAAAGGAGTTAGAAGATAAATCGGTCGTGAAGACAGAAAAGAACATAGGTCAGCTAGAGTGAGGCAGAATAATTAGACACGACTGGCAGGTGCTGAAGGAAGAGTCCTGCAAAATGGAAAAATGAAGACTGAACAAAGCCAATGATGAATAAAGGCCAACCACCACCAGTAAATGCAGGAAGCTCATACCTAAGAGCTGGGAGATCGTTTAACAGCAAGCACAGAGTGGAAGTCTGGCAACCGTGGCTGAAAAAGGCCAATGGCCTAGTTGATGGAGGGAAGCTGTATAAACGCCTCGGGTTGCTGCTGTAAAGGCAGCTCTATTTCTAAATAAGTGAATTGAGACCTGACTAGGAGGCGGGTTGTACTAGTCTAAAGATGCCTCAAAACTTAAAGAACCAGGAGGCAGACATGGGGGCTCCTTCTAGATTGAGAAAGAAGGGCATCCTGGGCAAGCTAAGTTTGCAATGTTTCAAGAGTGGATTTAAGCATGCTTGAGATGGGCAGAACGGGCCATCGAGGCGAACAATAGAGATGAAACATGGGCCTTTCCCTTTTGTATGTTAAGGTTGAGATTGTCAGGATAGAAACTTGAGGTCTGAGAATGCTAAATTTCTTGAAGGAACTAACAAGCCCGTAGAAGGCTTGAACATCATAGGGTCAAGATTAGAAAAGTCTTCCCCCAAAAAATGCTGTGCAAGACCATCCGCGCCGTGCTGTGACGTAATCGGCCCACAAGTACGGACTTGGAAGGATCCAGCCCCTGAATTGGGACACACCCTCGGCCTGCACATGGATCCTCCTCCTTCCTGTTTATTGACCAATAGTAGAGGAGCTGGAGAGAAGAAGGCAGCCCTCCTCATTTGCATAATGAAGGAGAAATGCATACGGTAAAGGAAAAAGAGAGAAGAGGAAATGTAAAAAGAACACAGACATGTGTAAGGAAAAGGAAAAAGGAAATATATATATTTCTTGATGAAAACGCATGTCTAAGAAAAAGGAAAAACAAAATATATACATTTCTTGATGAAAATGCATGTCTAAGGAAAAGGAAAAACGAAATATATATTTCTGCTTTTATTTTTAATTTTGTCAGGATCGGTCCTCCATATTGTATTTGCGTTGTGGCTTTTGTATTTCCATTGTGGCTTTTTGTATTTGTGTTGTGGCTTTTGTATTTGGCCTAAGACCTCTGGGCCACCGAAGTTCCATGCAAGAAGACCCAGGAGGCATACAATGTAAGAAAAACACAACGTACTTACAACTTAAATTCCCAAAAATGCACATATACAAGCCCCAAAGTTTCTGGGAAGATATACTTTCGACTGATAAGACAAACCTCAAGTTATTTGGCCAGCCACATGAGCTGAATGGGTATGGAACAAAAAATAAAGCTTTTAAAGGAAAGATCACAGTACCTTTTATGAAATGTGAACTTATTTAGGCACCAGGAACCTTGAAAGTGCGCATGGTACAATACAACTGAAAGTATAGTGAGGCATCCTAAAGCAAAACATACAGCCCTGTGTCAGAAAGTGCAGCCTTGGTCATAGGTCATGAGTCCTCTAGCTAGATAATAAGGAAAAAAAAACAGACTATTCTAAATGGCCCTTCATGAGCACAGTTAATCGCGATCACTATAAAACAATTATGGAAAAGATTTGAGAATTGTATTGTGGAAACAACCCTTCAAACCTGAGACATTTTGAACAGAAGGGTGGGACAGACCATCTGTTGGCAAAATGCAAACACCTCACTGCGAAGTACAGAGATCACTTGCTGGTGCTGATTGCTGCAAAAGTTGTATTTTTAAATTAAAGATACCATCTTTGTTTATGCCACTTTCATGAGTTACATTATATGAAACATTCAGCTTAATCAATTACCAAAGCTGACTTGTGTTAAATGTTGAATAAACAATAAGAGATACCATCAAACATGTTATTTTCAAAGGATATCAGAGATGGTTGTGTTTTTTTTTCATTCCAAATATATATTTCTTGTTTGTTTTTGATCACACTTATTCCACAGATGGTAAACAATGCACATTGCACACTGTGTATAATAATGTGCACATTATTGTATTTCACATATAAAGTATTTTCTAATAGTGAGCAGCATTTGGACAAAAATAGTTTATGCTGTCAAAATAACAAATGTAAGTACAACAAAGCTGTCTTGGATTTATCATCTACCTGAGCGAAGAGAAATAGACTGGGTTTTTAATCTGAAGTACTTTATTTACAATGCCATGCAGAAGTTTATTTACCCTTTGATTTTTTTTTTTTTTTTTTTTTTTTTTTACATTTTGTTCTGTTGCAGCCACAAACATGAGTGTATTTTATTGGAATTGCATGTGTTAGACCAACACATATATATTTGTGAAAATCTTGTGCCATATATTTGTATTCAGCCCCAATCTACTCTCATAAGCCTAAATCCAGCGTAAATGATTACCTGGAGATGTAACCTAATAAGTAACTAGTGCCTACTTGTGCATAATGTAAACTAAAAAACATCACTATTCTGTGAAGGCCTTTAAAGTTTGTTAGAAAACATTATGGAATAAACAGCATCATCAAGACCAATGAACACATCAGACGGGTCAGGGGGTGAGTAATGGAGAAATTTAAAGCAGGGTTGGATTATTAAATAGTATTCCAAACATTAACCATGCGACGGAAAGCTGCTCAGTCCATCATCTGAAAACAGATGAAAAAACTGAAGGCTTTCCACCTAAACTGACAGGCAAGGAGAGAAATAATCAGAGAATCAGCCTCGAGGACCATGAAAACTTTGGAGGAGCTGCAGAGATCCACAGCTTAGATAGGGGAATTTGTTGGCAGGACAACTATTATTTGTGTGCTTAACTAACCTGGGCTTTATTGAAGAGAGCGCAAAGAAAGAGATTGTTGTGTTCTTAGACTGTACTTCATAATTGCAAACTTTTCCATTGGGGCATAATCCTTGTTTAACAAATTGTGATATACAGTAGTTGAATCTGCAGTGTGTGGTTTTAGATATTTGAGGTTAGATAGATATAAATAATTTTAGAACCTGCTAAAGGCCAGCTACATGTTAAAATCCTTTTGTATTGATGTACAGCTACTATTGAGTCTGGCAGCCAAAATCCTGTGTCTTAATTTACCTAAAATGTTTCAACCCAACACAAATGTCTTTAATGAAAGATAAATCAATTCTGCTACATAAGCAATGCTAATTGTATCAATCTGTGACACTGTTAACATTTTTCAGCTCTAGTTTAACGTACAATCCCAGCTATCATTGAGGTTCCTCTCTCCCTCCTTGTCTATCACAATATTTCACTTCCTTCATTTTCTTTCAGTAACCTTTTTTTCATTCCCCCATCTTGTGTCTAGATCTCCACCATTCCCAAATCTCTTTAGGTTTGTCTTGCACTACAGGATATGAAATTGACTTGTAAAGAGGAGACAAGTATTCACAGAGGATTTTACCATTCAAGGTTGATTTCATTTTATTTGCTATCAGGGCTGTCTGTCTTTTTGCATGTTAAAGATATGAGGTGGTTTTGCACACACACCCATGTATGTGTGTTGCTCTGTGCTTTGTATCTGCCACTCAAGCAGCTGTGCAGATGTCACACAATCTCACTTTCTTTGCATGGTTATATTTGACATATGCTTAACAGGGTCCAAGGGGATCGCTTGTAGCATTTTGCATTTAGGTAGGTGTGTGTGTGCCTGTGTGTGTGTGTGCCCCTGAGCTCTAGTACCGATCCAATAAAGTTGTCTGGGAATGACAGCTTCATTATCTTGCATAAAGGGTAACAAATGTAGACTTGCCTTTCCATCAGAATGGAGAACTGAGAAAACAACAAACCACACAGACTAATATAGATGCTGTGGGACATTCTGTACTTTCTTCCATTTTCCAACTTGTCTCTATCACATATTGGTCTATTAACTTCTGGATGTGTTTGTGTGTATGTTTGTGTGTGTGTGTGTGTGTGTGTGTGTGTGTGTGTGTGTGTGTGTGTGTGTGTGTGTGTGTGTGTGTGTGTGTGTGTGTGTGTGTGTGTGTGTGGAAGTGGAAACGATAAGTAAGTTAGGATTATGTCTAAATGTTGGTGACTGGGAGATGTTGCTTTTCAATGAGTTGGTGTAACAGATACAAGTTCAATATTGTGTGCATGGGTGAAAAGGAGAGGGAGGGAAAAGGGAAACAGACGTGACCTACCCCCCTCTATCCCATCCCATCTGCATCCTGACATCTGAGAGGGAGATCTAAGTTATTCTATGGAAGTATGTGTGTGTGTAACTGTCATCTAGTAGAAAGGTAATATTATGTAAATGGACCCACATATGTCATCTATGAGAAGATGGGGATGGACACACACTCTTACCTCTCTATAACACACACCCTAACGCCCTTAGGGTTGGGGGGTCTCGGCACCTGTCTCATTTCTTTGGGTCAGTTTTTCACACTTGTGACAGGGTCACACCCCTCTCCTCTCATTGTTAACCTGCAGTAAAAAGCCACACACCCAGATACTCAAAAGTGAGCATATAGGTGTGAGTGATTAACTGAGGAAAGTGAGTGTGAGAGGGAAAACTGACAAACTGTTTGTGTGTGTGTGTGGCAAGAGAATTGAAGATGTGAGATGGAGAAACAGAGGTGTGAAATAAAGAAGACTGGGAGTATAACCAGCGTTACGTATGTGTCCTCCGGGCATTACCTACCAAATTAGTAATATGTCAGACTACAAGCTTTCATTTCTTTAGTCAAGCATTTTGCCCAACCTTCCTTTAGTGTTGAGGTCGGCACTGACCAGTTTTTAGATTTTAAATGCATAAAAGTACTACACAAATTTGTTTATTGCATTAAGACTTTTTGGCTTTGTCAGGAACATCCATTTAAACAACAAAAACAAAAAAATTATTTTACTAAATTATAAAATGCCCACAGCCAGTTCTTTGTCCAACCACTTGAGCTTCAGTTGGGGGCTTCTCTCTTTGCCTGTTTAACAAAACAAAGAAAACAGACATGTACATATATCTAATACCACTTCAGTTTAGAGTTGGTGACTTGCAGAATGCACATCTCCAAGTTACAGCATGCAACAATAAGATGATTTAATGTTACCCAAGCTCTGGATCATATCTTTGGTAACAATGAATCAGAGGACACACAGCAGCATAGTGATACAGATGAGCAGGGTTTTCGGGAGGAAGATGAGGTGGAGTATCAACCAGAAGACACAGACACATCTGATCTGTCTGATGTGGAGGTCACCGGTGCTAAAGGTGCTCCTGCTGAAACATTCCAATTCAAAAGTGACAACATCTGTTGGAGCTCAGTACCTCCTAATGTACATGGAAAGGCAGCTGCTGCAAATATCATCAAAATGACCCCTGGGATCACAAGGTTTGCTGTGATGAGAGTAAGTGACATCAAGACATGCTTTGATCTGTTTATGCCATTGCAACTACAAAGTCATCGTTGCTATGACAAATCTTGAAGGAAAAAAGTCCATGACAACATGTTGAATGACATTGATGAAGAATACCTGGATGCCCATATTGGTGTTATCCTCCTTGCTGGAGTGTACAGATCCAGCAATGAGGCCACTAGCCCATTTTTAACTTTAACAAAAACCTGGAGAAGCTGATTGCTAACTACACTTGCCAGCAAATGACCAGGAGATGGCCAATTGCTGTGTTTTACAACATCCTCGGTGTGTCTGCATATAATGCATTTGTTGTGTGGACCCAGATTCAGCAAGGATGACCCAAAAGAACCAAACAGAGATATCTTCTCAAGGAGCTAGTAAGTTCCCTTGTCAAGACGCACATTAAGTAAAAGGAACGGGTGCCAAGACAGCCAGCTGCTGCAGCTCTCACCAAGCAAGCTGTCAACGACCACAGCAACACGAAGAGCCTCAGTGCCAGCATCCTCCACCACTTGATTCTAAAAGAAAGAGGTGTCAGGTCTGCCCTAGCATCTAGGGACAGAAAACAAACACATTGTGCCTCTAATGCAAAACATTTGATTTGCAAAGAACAAATTACAAGAGGGACTTTTTGTCACACATGCATCTAACACATGCATACACATTCATGCTTTTGCACAGATAAGCTTTGTATGGATCTAATACAAATGTATTGAGCCTATACTACAAAAAAATAGCTCTGCAAAGAACACACTAGTGTCACTTTTTGCTACACATGCATCTAAAAATGTTTTTGCACACCGAGCCTTTATGGAACTAGTACTTGATTTATGTTGGTTTGATTTGCTCTATTTTTGTTTGACCTTGCAAATCTACATTTTATTATTATTATTTTTTATTATTTATTACTAATTCTGTTTTTCATTTTGTATTTGATAAAAGTCAGTCAGTCAGTCATTTTCTTCCACTTATTCCATAGTGGGTCGCGGTGGAGCTGGTGCCTATCTCCAGCAGTCAAAGGGCGAGAGGCAGGGTACACCCTGGACAGGTCGCCAGTCCATCGCAGGGCAACACACAAACAACCATGCACACACTCATTCATACACCTTGCTCGGATACACATTTTTGTCTCACTCCACATTTTGTTTTTAATTGGACTGAGATCAAGATTTGAGATGAGAACTCCAAAACTTTTGACGTGTTTCCGAGCTTTAACTTGTTGTTTTTACATCATGTTCTTTCCTGATGGTGCTATTTTGTGAACTGTACCAATCTCCTGTTGGAATTATGAATCTGAGAATATTATTTAATATTTTATATTAATATTTTAATATTTAAATATTATATCAAATAATATTTCGGTCTGTTAAGGGTTGTCCTGTGAATACCAGCCCAGTAAGGCGATGGTATTAGGACAAAATAGAAAGGTGTGAGACGAGCTCTGACATTATTGAACAGCATAA
>JAHUTJ010035836.1:0-10314 GCA_036250325.1 Characodon lateralis
CTCAAACCTCCCGTCGGTCGTGGCAGATGGCCGCTCACACTGAGCCTGGTTCTGGTTCTGCTGGAGGTTTCTTCCTGTTAAAAGGGAGTTTTTCCTCTCCACTGTCGCTACATGCATGCTCAGTAGAAGGGATTGCTGCAAAGTCATTGACTGGATGCAATCTGCTGGGTTTCCTTAGATAGAAAAACTTTTTATCCAATTTGAATAAATAACTGAATCTGATTGGTTGATAGTTAGGGTTAACTGGAATGTATGAACCTGACTTTGTGAAGAGCCTTGAGGCAACATGTGTTGTGAATTGGCTCTATATAAATAAACTGAATTGGATTGAATTGAAACTGGAGCTGCTTTCAGACATTTCTATGCTGGAGGAGGGTTGCTGGCAGATAAATGGTTCTCCAGCTCCTTCCTTTGAAGCTCATGTCTCCATCTCCACCTGTTTTTACAGGTGGAGATGGAGAGCAGTTGCTCCAGTGTTATGGTGAACCATGGTGTGTTGTTATGTTTGATATGAAGTGGTTGAGAGACAGATGTTCTGGTTACTGCCAGCTCATGCAGGTCCTCAGGTCTTAAAGATATTAGCAGAGCAGGAGTCTCCCACAGAGACGTCTTCTCTGTTTCTTCATGTTCCTGTGAAACACGTTGAACTCCGCTGTTCATGAATGGTGCCTGATAGATCAGCCAGTGCTCCCAGTACGTTATTGTTGCTGGTTCAATGGGATATGTATTGTCTGCATTCAGGTGGTTCATAGGCGAGGCTGTACCTGTGAACATTTCCAAAAACAACAGAAGAAGAAGAGCTGCGACATCAGTATTTCATAGCTGTATATTTTTAATCAGCTGCTCCAATTAATTCATCTCTTCTTCTTTTGTTTTGAACGGACCTCTTCCTGTTTGCACTGGTGAGTAACACACACACACACACATACACACACACACACACAGATCACATGGGGCGACTTTGGTGACAGTGGTAGAGGTTCGTCCTATAATTGGTGGGTTGCTGGTTTGAACCCCCGCTCTGTCTGTCTCAGGTGTTGTGACCTTGGGCATGACACTTCACCCATCTTGCTGAGGAGGTGAACGGGCCTGGTGGCGCCCATTGTATGGCAGCCTCATTACTGTCAGTCTGCCAGGGCAGCTGTGGCTACAATGCAGCTCACCACTGTCAGTGGATGAATGGGTGGATGAATGGGTGGATGAACGATTGTAGTGTAAAGCTGTTTGGGGTCCTCAGACTCGATAAACGCTATACAGGTGCAGCCCATTTACCATTTACATGATCTCATATAAGGCTTGCTGAGATGTCATTTTAATTTGAAGTGATTCTGAGTAAAAAAATAAATGTGATTTAAAATAATTTACATAAATCTGATGACAACAAGAATCTGGTCATCAGTCAATAACAATCTGATCAAAGTGTTTTATGGTTAGTTTGATGTGTCCTCTGTGAAGGTTGGATCTTTGGTTCTTCAAGGTTCTGAGCTCATTACTTTACTTCTTTATTCATTCTTGGTTAGTCCATCTACAGGTACGTCTCATAAGATTAGAATATCACTAAAAAGTTCTCTAGTCTTTGTCCCTCGTTTATTATATAGATCCATCACACAGAGTGAAATATTTCAATCCTTTCTTTCTTGTAATTTTGACAATTATGACAAAATTTTGTGTCAGAAAATAAGAGTGTTATCTCAGATCACAAAAAGGGGAGATTTTTAACAGAAATGCCAGGTTTCTGAATATGTTTTGTTCTATGCATTCAGTACCTGGTCTGGGCTCCTTTTCCATGAATTCCTGCATCAGTGTGGCTTGGCATGGAGGAAATCAGCATGTGGTTCCGCTGAGGTGTTCTGGAAGCCCAGGTTCCTTTAATTTGTCTGTGCCTAGTGGATCTTGATGCATTCAGGCTCAGTTAACGCCTGTTGAAGCTCCCCCTGGGGGAACCCTGTTGTTGGTGCACCTTTTCCTACCACGCTTTTCCTTCCACTCAACTTTCTATGAATATGCTTGGACACAGCTCTCTGTGAACAACCAGCTTTCTTTGCATTTTCCTTTTGTGGTTCCCTTTCATGTTTGTCTTCAGGAGAGCTGTCCAGTCAGCAGTCCTCCCCATGATTGTGTCTCCAACTGACCCAGACTGAGAGACCTTCTGGAGGCTCAGGAAACCTTTGCAGGTGTTTGGAAGTAATTGGCTGATTAAGGTGGAACATCATGAGTTTAAAATATTGAACTTCTTCAATTAATTTTAATTTTCTGAGACGCTGAATTTGGATTTTTATTCTGTCAGCCAGAATCATCTGGAAATAAAGGCTTGAAATATTTCACTCTTTGTGGAATAAATCTATAGAATGCGTTTCACTTTCTGACATCAGTGACAACAATTACTGACATTTCTCACAATATTAAAAGTTTTTGAGCCGTACATGCAAGTGTTCGGCGTGCGTCATGACGTCACAGCCGGTCTTAGTAGGTGATGACGTAGAAAGCAGAAGTCGTCGGTGACCGGGCGGAAAGAGGGCGAGCGTCCTGCACAAGGACAGGTAAACCTCTGCTTTGATGTGTGAGCAGGTGTGATGGATCCAAGCCAGAAAAGCCGATCAGACTCCGCTCGTTCATCTCAGACAGAACCTGCAGCTGCTGCATGGTTCCGACCCCGCTGCAGCTCACTGCGCGTGTCCGTGTCCTGCTGCAGGACCTCACACGCGCGCACCCGGGACACTCCCGAGCAGCAGGAGCAGTGATCTGATCTGAGGCTGATCGGGTTTTAATCAGCGACTTAGATCACATTTTATTCGGTCCGTTCTGCGTGTGTTTCTGCTGCGGCTCGAAGCCCAGGTGATGAGTCAGCTGATTCGGCTTATGAAGAGCATCCTCATCTTCATCAGGTCCACCTGAACAAAGCAGTTCCTGCTGGTGCTGCTGCTGGTGATGATGATGATGATGATGGGAGTTTCCTGCTGCTTCGCTTCAGAGAGAGAAGATGATCTGAGGGGAAAACTCTTGATTTATTTTATTATTTCAGGAGAGGAAGCTGCAGAAGGTCAGGGAGAAATGTTCCAGGAGAAACATTTCTGAGAGAACGAGAGAGAAAGAGATGTTCTGAGGTGAAACCGAGAGAAATGTTGAGAGAGAAGGTTCTGAGGGAGAGAAGAGACACTATCAGAGAAACTTTTTATGGCTGGGTTGCAGAACTTGAAGTCTCCTGTTCTCCAGGTCCAGTTACTGTTGTAAGACTGAATGAACAAACATGATACTTGAGCCAGTATGTTTAATTTGGAACCTTCAGCGAAAATTTGGCGTAAATGAGGACATCCTGTTTTTAAATATTGTTGGAGCTTCATGTTGTATCGTTATCCCATCATGGGGAAAAAGAACCGATCCAATAAATCCTTCAAACTAAAAGGAAAACGGAGTTCATGTCCACAGATGAGTGGATGAACCAGCTGTTGATATGAACCTCAAACACGGATTAATGAACGGAGAAAAGAGGCTCTGTTCAGATATTTGGAACAGCAGCAGTCCAACTGTTACAAACCAGATCATCATTTATAAAACCTGAACATTTTATTTAAAGGAGCTGCATAATTGGAGTTCTTAAAATAGTTTGTTTTTCTCTTTTAGATCACTTTTAAATAAATATAAGATTGGATTTCTTCCCTCGCTCAGGTTTGTTTGCACTAAAGAAAAGATCACTGAATACATTTAGGAACCAAGAATTCACCCCTGAGGGACGCCGCTCATTCATTCTGTCCTAACCTCTTGCTCCGGTGTTTCTGTGTGATATGCTCCTTCCGTTACTGATCTATGTGAGATCTTCTAACCCAGAGAAAGGAGACATACATGACATGTTTGCGTTAAAGCCCGGCAGATAATATTAAAGCGTTAGCCCTTAGTTGGCTCAGGAGGTTCCTGAACTGTCCAGAACTTTGGATCATGTGCAGAATCTACTCCAGCATAACTCATAAAAATCTGTTCTGCTTGTGGTTCCTGAACAGATTTTTGAGCGTGTTTCATTGAACGAGCCCGCAGTCCATTCTGACAACTCTCAGTTCTGAACTCGGGGTTCTGGTTCTGTCCAAACTCTGATGTACTTTGAATAATGTAGGTCCAGTTTGTGAAAATCAAACACCAGATGCTGTTTTCCTTTCAGCGCTTCGCTGGCTTTCATTCCAGAACCTTCCTCACAGAATCTCTTCATCATCCTCCACCAAATCAGATTACATCAGATTGTCTCTGTCTGTAATCCCTCTCTCTGCTGTTGCCGTGGTAACCGTTCACCTGACAGCTGGATGAGGTCAGCAGCTGGTAACCATGGCACTATGAGTGATGACATCAGTGAAGTAGATTTTACCCTGTGTGGAGGTTCGGTTTGGGTTTGGATGCCAGATGATCCGGGTCGTCTCAAACTTAGTCAATGTCCAAAATGAGCATTTTAACTGAAGTCAATTAGTTTTAGTTTCTGCTGCAAACAAACTTCACTTTCTCCAACCTATCCAGCTGTGACATCACTGGTCCCTGGAGTAACTGTGGCGTAAAGCTGTGACATCACTCTCTCGCAGGTGAATCACCATGACAACAGAGCCAAGGGACGCCCAGCCCCAGGAGGCAGAGTCTTTACCTGAAGCTGCCGCCCACTCAACACCAAAACAGGTGACAACTCTCAGACATCTGATGACCTTAGACCTCAGGGCTGTTATGAACTGTGACATCACTTCCTGGTTCCTCAGGGAAGGGAGGGGGGAGCATCCCAAAGCCTAGCTCAGAGCTCATTGGCTGAGGACTCGAGCAGTCACCTGTCATCGAACAGTCACATCGCTCGCTCTCCGGCCAGAAACGTGCTGAGCTTCAGGACCATGCAGACCAGGGTGACGTTGCTGGATGGGACGCTGTTTACCTGCATTGTGGAGGTGAGATGGGAGACAGTAAGGGGGTGGGGACAGGTGGAGCTGAGGGACATTGGACATGTGATGAACAAACAAGACAGGAGACATATTGTCCTGTGTGGAGCTGATAATGAGACAGCAGATGTTCAGTATAGTCACCAACATCAGTTAGGCCAGTAGGAACATCAGAACCAAAGGAATCATTGCAACCAGACAGTAGGTGTGGTTGGTTCTCTGTGGTTCTGTACAGAAACGAGCTCGGGGTCTATACCTGTTTGAGAAGATTTGTGAACACCTCAACCTGCTGGAGAAAGACTACTTCGGACTGTCCTTCAGAGATGCAGACAACAACAAGGTACCTGTTTCTCTGCCTCTTTACCGGTCTCTGTCTCAGTCCAGCTCACCAATTCACAATAAATGTTGTCTCAAGGCACAAAAAACATTCAGTTCATGTACAGAAATATTTACTCCATTCTGCCCAAGTTAATTTCATGAATTCCCATGAGATCCTAGTCAATGAAGCACCTTTCTGTCCACCTGTCTCTCTGTCTGACCTGGGTCTTGTTTCAGAACTGGTTGGATCCGGCCAAGGAGATCAAGAAGCAGGTCAGAGGTTAGTTTAATGCTGACTGGCTGATTTTGTTGGTGAGTTCAGCGTACCTTTCTGTGTGAACTTATTCTGTTCTTCATTTCTCAGGTGTTCCCTGGAGCTTCGCCTTTAATGTAAAGTTTTACCCTCCTAACCCGGTCCAGTTGTCTGAGGACATAACCAGGTATAGTCCCACCTGTTGTTCATATCTTAGCATATCTTCATATTTCACTTGGTGAACAAGGTGATGTCTGTCTCTTGGCAGGTATTTCCTGTGTTTGCAGCTCAGACAGGATATTGTTTCCGGACGTCTTCCTTGTTCTTTTTCAACTCACACCATCCTTGGTTCCTACACAGTACAGTCGGAGCTTGGTGACTACGATCCTGGTATGGAAAATATTCAAGAAATCTTAAAACTCACCTGAACTTAAAATACCTTCAAATCTTACTGAACTCGCTTCCAGACCCTAAACTCCATTGTGTTTGCACTGGTGACACTGGAGACAATCACATGTCTCTCTTACCATTCTTCCTACACTGTCACACAGCGCCGCCTCTGGTCAGGAGGGGTCATAGGAATCACTGAAGCACATAAACATTGAGATTGGTTTTACATATAAGCTGGAAAACACAACAAGCTCCCTGCCAGACCCTCTGTGACCTCTGATGGGCCCTCAGAGGCCAGAGAAGTTCAGTCTTTGCTGGGCCCTGGATTTTCCATGACCCTTGTCCATCTGTTTTCCAGATGAATGCGGTCCAGACTATGTCAGTGAGTTGTGTTTTGCTCCAAACCAAACCAAAGAGATGGAGGCGAAGATCATGGAGCTGCACAGAACCCTCAGGTTGTTGGATCATTGTGTTCACCTTGATGTTTCCTGGGTTCAGGTTGAGGTCCCAGAGTTTTAACATCTGTCTCTGTGTGTTCAGAGGAATAAGTCCAGTTGAAGCCGAGATGCACTTCCTGGAAAATGTAAAGAAGCTCTCCATGTATGGAGTGGACCTGCATCATGCAAAGGTAAAGATGTTGCTCAGCTCTTCCAATCAGAAACCATTGTTAATGTTTAACTCTCCTGTTTTAGCCCAGAAATCCACTGGTCAGGACTGACTGTAAATGGGTTTAGGTTTCTGTGCTCTAGAACCTCTCAGGCTGTCTGCAGTTTGGGGTCAACATGTTGGATCGTCTCCTTGTTCTGTCTGAACTCAGCTTGTGCCTCATTTGTTTGACCCGAAATGTTTTAATGAATTTTTGGGGGTCCGATGCAGCAATACCTCTGGTCTGATGGTTCTGTTGGACTGCAGACTACATGACTACAGCTCTGAACTGTCCTCTAGCTTTTAAAACCTGAACTCAGATGGGAATCACAGAACATTGCAATTAACTGGATCAGATGGTTTGTTTTACCATCACCGCTGTTCTGCTTTCAGCTCCAGACCATCCAATAAATCAGCAGCGACACATTTCCTGGTCCATCAATAACATCCGTCTGTGTTGCAGGGGGAACAAATGATTTTTCCATCATGTCGCTTCAGTTCATTATAAACCCTGAAACAGTCCGATCGGGTCCAAATCAACGGTACCATAAATACAAAGGCCTCACCACTCTGACCACTGACTATTCCCATCACAGCAGTCAGCCTGGCCATAGATCAAACCTTACACCACAGTGACATGTTGTCTTTCATAGCTTCGTCCCTCAAAGCATCTGTTTGATCCAGAGTATACCCTGATCCCAAGAACAGCAAGAATCCAAACTCTGAGGCATTTTATCGATGAATCCTCAGGAGACCTTTCCCTGATCTAAAGGGTTAATGGACTGAACAAATCTAGAGCTTTTCCAGTCCTACAGAACACTCAAAGCTCTTTACACTAGAGCCACATTAACACAGCCACTCTTACAAACGGGCACACATTAATACACTGATAGTGTCTTGCTTCTTCTAATTGAACCCTGCAACAAAACAAACATGATTCCCAACATCCAGCAGGTATTCCTTACCTTTCCCTACTTTCTCTTACCAGACCTATTTGCAGGGAAACATTCTGGATCTTTTGCTTTCTGGATCTAACCAGCAACCTCAGATTCTGGTTGGTTCCTCACTAAGCCTTTAGTCGCTTCCCTTTGGTGTCCAACCAGGGTCTATTCCTCCTTTAGGAGAACCTGTTGGGAAACCTTCAGTTTTCATGCTGTTGGTGTTCCTGTTTGATGTTCTACATTCAGACGAGTTCTTCTTTCTGCCTGTCTGTCTGTCTCTCTCTCTCTCTCTCTTTTTGAGTGTCTCTGTGCCTGTCTTTCTGCATGAACTAGATGGCAGGAAGCCGCTTTGCCTGCTTATCTGCTAAGTCAGAGGTAAGACGGTTTCCTCTGTGTGATCCTGGTAAAAATCGTTCTCGTTGTTGATGGAGTCAGCTGTTCTGACATTATCCAGAATCCCGTTCTGCTCTGCGTCCTGAGCTTGTCCAGTAGTTCATTAACAGATGGAACCCAATCCCTTGGCCCAGTCTCATCTAGAACTCACCTGTGCCTGGTTCCTGTTGGCTACTCTGGCAATTGTTTCTGAGCTCAGGTGTTCCCCTGTTGTCACCCAGTTTTCCCCAGATGTCTCTAAGTTTTCCCTCCATAATCCGCTAGGTGTCCCTTCTCCGCTCAGCTGCATCTAAAATACTTACTAAAGTGGATGTGCTGGTTTTAATGGATCTACTTAATGTTGATAATTCCTGAACCCACGACATGCATATGTGTTTGCAGGACTCCGAGGGCGTGGCCATCATGCTGGGCGTGTGCAACAGTGGGCTCCTGGTGTACAGAGATAGACTGAGAATCAACAGGTTCTCGTGGCCAAAGATCCTGAAGATTTCCTACAAACGGAACAACTTTTACATCAAAATCCGACCTGGAGAGGTAAGAATTCCCACAGAGAGAGAGAGACCACAGTCAAAATGGGGTAAATGTTGTTTAAAGGATGTTGAAAGAATATACAGACCCTTTACTGACCCCAAAAAGTTACTTTATTTTTATTTCTTAAACTAATGTCTGCTCAGTGAAAATCACACAGTCTAAAAGGGCAGTCACGTTTTAGTAAGATGTTAACAAGCTGTTGATTAGTTGTTAACAGGTTGTGAACAGGGTGTTAACGAGTTGTCCATAACTTGCTAATAAAGTTTTCACAAGCCCTTTTTGTGTTGCAAAAAAGTAATGAGTTGTTATCTGATGCATTAAAGTGCATTGTGTTCATCAATATACTGCTAGCGAGTTGTTAACATGTAGCTAACTTGTTAGTAGTTGTTAGGAAACGTTGCCTGCTGGGTGTTCGTTAACTTCTGTGTGTGTTTGTCTCCAGTTTGAGTCCATCATAGGTTTTAAACTGCTGAACCACAGAGCAGCCAAGAGGCTGTGGAAGGTCTGTGTGGAACATCACTCCTTCTTCAGGTCAGTAACTGTCTGGTTTCCAAACATCTAAACCAATGTGACCAAGAGACATTTCACAGCCATATGTCTTACAGGCTGTTGTCTCCTGAAGAACCGCCAAAGAAGTTTCTGTCTCTGGGTTCAAAGTTTCGCTACAGCGGTCGGACTCAGATTCAGAGCCGCAGAGCCAGCGCTCAGATATCCAGACCTGCTCCCAACTTCCCACGATGCATCAGCAAGAGGAACATGCTGAGCCGTAGCCTGGACGGAGGTACTGTCACAAATCCCACCAGCCCTGGTTTCAGTGGAACTCCCAGTAGGATCGCTAGTATTTGTAATGTCCAAGCAGTATTAGTTCTGTTCCTCTGATTTTAGTTCTGATCCATATTTTAGTGTCAGGATTAGTAATTGTTACTCTAGCTCAGGCTGCATAAGGACTATGGACCCCTGTAGTAACAGTTCTGGTACTGCACCGGTTCTGGCACAGGCAGTGGTTCCTAAGCCCACTGCTCAGGGCGCTCCTCCTGCAAGCTTCAGATGTGTCCCTGCTCCAGCACACCTCATTGAAATGCTTGCAGTTCTCCCTCAGCTTGTGATACAGTTTTGCAGACAGCTGCTAATGACCCATTAATAAACCAGGTGTGAGGCCACAGGCAAACATCTGAAACATGGAGGATGGTGGGCCCTGAATACTAAGGTTGGGGACCACTGGTATAAACTTCAAACGTTCCGTATGAGGTTGAAGTCCAGCTCTGCTCATTTCAGTTTTTCTAACCTGGTTCCACTGGTAGGGGAGTAGTGATTGGTCGCTTCAGTGTTAAAATGTTCTTTACCCATTTCTGATTGGTCTTTAGCTTCCAGGACCACAGCCTCCTCTTCTCTTATTGGCTCTCCTGCCATCACCGTGTCGCCCAAAGCCAACGGTCGTGCACACTCAGGTAGTTTTAACCTCTGCTACTCTGAGTTCTGCTGAACAGTGTCAAATACTGCTGACTTTTAGACATCGCTCTATAGACTGCTACAGAGTACCGTGCAGTAGTCTGGATGCTGCAGTGCTGCTGCTCTGTGATTGGTTCCAGCTTATGCTTCTCTCAGCTTTTTTTTAGGATTGCTGCATCCTGATTGGCTCTGCTTGTTTCAGACCCACCTCCGTTCAGTTGCTTATGTTGATGCAAACACATGTCAGACGTGTGTGTTGGGGGCACCATGTGCGGTAGAGAAGCTAGACAATGTAGATATCAGTCACTGGTGCCAGAGAATCACCGCTTCAATACATCATCATCATCATTCATTCACACACACATATATATATATATATATATATATATATATATATATATACAGGTCCTTCTCAAAATATTAGCATATTGTGATAAAGTTCATTATTTTCCATAATGTCATGATGAAAATTTAACATTCATATATTTTAGATTCA
>JAHUTJ010035837.1:0-10310 GCA_036250325.1 Characodon lateralis
ACTTTCAGTAAACCTGCTTAGTAAGATCTTTCAGGTTTAGGGAAGTCCGGACCCGTTAGATGGAGAGCTGGATTGAGCAATCCCTTTAGACATGGGGAAGTAGGAGGGAGGGGTTAGATCATCGGACAATGAAACATTTAAGATAAAAATATTACATCAGTCAATAAAAAACATGTTTAATACAGAAATGGGGGCTTAATAAGAAGTATGTTTAATACATGCTTAAAGGCTGCTATTTTCAAAAGGTATTGTTGCTGTTTAACTTGTGGAAAGGATTGCTGCAACAGCAGAAAATCTGCTCCATCTCCATTTTGTATTTACCACTCAGAGAGATTGTCCTGTGATTGACACCCAGTTGGTGAAAGACATTTGACCCTTGACCACTAATGAAGGGTCAGTCAGACAATCATGACCAGTGAGAATTTAAATAAAGCTGGGAACGCCCACTGGAAACATTAGCATCATGCACATTGAACATAGTCGCACATATTGAGTGACCTTTTTGCTCTGAGATCATCAAGAAGAGAAATCTCTTCTCTATACCTGATTGAAAATCCAGTAAAGGGGCTCCAAGGAGATTTGAATTGGCTATCCACAGCAGAAAAAGATAAGCAAAATCATCTTCACCTCAGGCAGGTTTTCTCACCCTGAGTCTATGCTTTTAACTCTTATCAGCTTTAGTCGTGAAAATTATAAAGAGTGTTCTGGGGCTGGAATGTGCTTGGTGCAAAATGTTTTCTCAAAATGTTTTTTATTAGATGTATCTTTCTTGTCCTCTTTATTAGATTTTCTCCTGTTGGAATATTCCACCCTTCTGCAATTACTCAGAGAGGATGTTGAACATCATGGACGTTATTAAAGTTTCTGGTCATTGAGAAAGTCAGAAACAGCTGTTTTGAGAGTTTAACGAAAGGTGAAAACAACAGGAACGGGCAACATCAACAGTGCTTTGTACTTAAAATAAAGACATGCCTTATCTATGATAAAACAACAATTTGAACAATGAGAACAATTTTCAATACTAATTAATAATATATCCATTAGTAGGTATGTATTGAGATGGAAACCAATGTAGCAAGTTAATCAGTTGCGGCTGACTGATCATAATGGATCTGCAATAATGGTTTTACAATGGAAGTGGATAGCTAAAGTTTCATCTTATACTCTCCATCCTTTAAGTCATTCTTTGTCTCACTGACAAACACAGATTATACTTGCATACCTCCACTTGTCCAATACATGTGAAATCCCTGAACAATTTTTACAATTTTGAATAAGATAAAATTTGTCAGTGGCCCCTTTCACACTAGACTGGGACTCCCCTAGTTTCCAGGAACTCTATGGCTGTTACTGGTTAGTACGTCACTCTTATTACTCACCAAAAAGGGTTGTCCCTATTCAAGCTAAAAAAAAACAATCATATTTATACTTCATTATAAACATCAGAAGTTTCTGCACTATTATTTTCTTCATATTATGAGCAGCATGAGATGTTGCATGTTGCTTCTCACCGCTAAGTAGCACCTTTACAATAATTTTAACCTGCTGTGGCAGATGGCCGCTCACACTGAGCCTGGTTCTGCTGGAGGTTTCTTCCTGTTAAAAGGGAGTTTTTCCTCTCCACTGTCACTACATGCATGCTCAGTATGAGGGATTGCTACAAAGTCAACGCCAGTGACTGTCCACTGTCCAGGAGGAGTGACTGCTACAAGTCACTGACTGGATGCAATCTGCTGGGTTTCCTTAGATAGAAAAACTTTTTATCCAATTTGAATAAATGACTGAATCTGACTGCACTGTTCAATGGTTAGGATTAATTGGAATGTATGTACCTGACTTTTGTGAAGTGCCTTGAGACGACATGTGTTGTGAATTGGCGCTATATAAATAAAACTGAACTGAATTGAATTGGAGCTTGGTCTGTATGGAAGGATCATGCATACTTAATCCAGTATTTGTGTGTTTTTTTTTTTTCACATTAATAGTCCAAATACTAGAGTTGTTTTTTTTTTTTTTAAATTGCATTGTGACTGTTCTATAATTATATACAATGCTCTGCCTTTTTCTCCTAATCCTCCCTCGCTTCCATCCTCATAGATAAATAAATTGCCAGGGCTTCTTTTGAAAGTGTGATACATACATTAAGTATTTAAACTGCAATCACAATCATCCAACTTCCTTCGATATCCCAGTGACCAGTTTATATGAAGAACTCATAGGTGTGAGTTCTTCTCCTGAGCTGCAAGTCCTACTTCATTTGGAGCACAGCACATATAGACTTATGTGAGCAAGGGCCCTTATCATGGTGCTTCATTTACTGGCGTGGAGATTGTTGATTTCACCTGTTTGTACAGGTGTTACAACTACAGCAGCAGCAGGAGGCAATGCTTTGTGCATTGCCATCTCAGTGCCAAAGCCATAAGTTATTTAGAGTGCTGCCCATCCTGTGGGCCAGGGATAAAACAGCAATACTTCTACTAAGGCTTAACAATGCTGTCACAATGATAATGAACTACCTTGATACACTATGGAAGTTTAATGGAGGGCAAACTGCATTCTTGATCAACCCCAGAATATCTCTGCAAGATCCTACAGAGACCATCCATCTTCTTGCTGATTTTTAGTGTTGTGGTGCAGCCTTAGTTTGGCATGAAGAAAATACTAAAAATAAATGGAGCGTATGAATCCTGAGACCAATGCAGCATATTTTACCCATTACAATCAAAGACAATTCTTTTAAAAGTCTGCTTAGATAAAAGTACATGATTTTACACCTGTTCATATTTAAAAGTCATATTTAAAATACTTGTGGTTCTTGTGAATATTTGCATTCTATGCATATGACTGAACAGGATCAAATCAGTAGGTTATGTTCATATTGTCTCCAATGGCTCTCCTATGTTAAATGTAAGTGAGATGCATACAAGCGACAAAATGGCATACATTATGTTCAAAGCTACCATTTCACATTAAAGATGTTAACATTCTTGACTCATTCCTTGTTTTGGTCAAACCTACTCCTTTCTTTTACACCAATACCAATGTTGGTGACAGGCAATATATTTACTTTAAATTAAACTTACTCTGACATTATGTGCCATGCCTTTTTATTGCAAGGACCCTTATCTCCAGATGCATTTTAGTAATTGAAACATCGTTCAGGAAGGCATGTGGATGATTAATGGATGACAGGAAGAATGATGAAGGAACGGGTTTAGTTGGAGAAATTAAAGTAATTAGAAAATCCCTTTTTACACTGCTTGATGCGTCCCCTCAGTGATTAATGCTGCAGAATAATCTTCATTTGTTCCAAACCCAGTCATCACAAACCTCTCACATAGTGTCAGTCCTAACAATGACCAATTAACCCAATCTTTTAACTCTAAACAAAGTGCCTTTTGGGGAATCATTTGACTGTGTGCAGAGTCTCCAGCCTTTTTAGGTGACAGTTTGGGCTACAATGTATAAGTCACTGTTTACCTAAATATAAATAGGGAGACTAGGATCTGAAGCAATAGAGGAAGGTCATTTGGTCTGATGTCTCCTGTTTTTTTCCCTGTTCCAAAGTGCTGGGCACATGAAGTGATGCACCTTTCGTGCCTTAAACCTACTTGTACAAGCATCAGGTCTGGGTACAGCAACATTATGTGCTCAAAGAATGAGGTCAGTTGAGTACCTACATATATACGGAATGACCAGGGCAGTGTGTAAAAGACCTGCAAAAAATGCCTTCTTTCTTCTGATTCGGGATTAGATAGGATTTGTGTTTGCTTCAGAAAGAACTCAAATTTCAAGTACCCTCTATGATTTGTTAACTCTTCCAGAAATGTTTCAAAATACCATGGCATAAAAGCTGCTTAGGTGGGACTCCAAGAAGGAAAAAGAGGTACAGTACAGCTTTAAACAGCCACTGATAAGAAAAACATGAATTTTATGTCACCGTCACATATTTTTCCTTCTTCGAAGCTACTTTAGGGAAAACTTTGACCAAAATTCTTAGATGTAATCTTTTGTGAAATAAACATTGCTAATCTGTAAAGAGATTCATATAATTTAGGAAGACAATATCCACATTAGGATATAGCAACAATAATTGTGAACACTTCTATCCTGATTTAAACTTTTCTCAGGTCTATTGCAGAAACCAGTAAACTGTAAGCTTGTAAAAGCTGCTACTGAAAACCATAACTACCAGAAAACCTCAATTACCAAAACGGCACTCAGTAAAATTTAGTAAATTAAGTTTATTGCTCAAATAAAGTCATAGATGTGAAAAGTCATAAAATCCCTTAGTATCTCAGGCTCTTACTCCAGTCTGCTGTTTCACATGTTATGCAGCTGTTGCAAGGAAACAAAACTGGGATAAATCATAACCAGATTCTATTAGAGCAACATTGTGACATTGTCAACAAAGTGACAACGATCTGCTGTTTTAATCTGCTATTAACTTTGCACCTCCAATCCAGTTCAGTGTCAAGGGACCGGGGCCTATTTCTGCAGTGAATGGGCAGGGTGCAATACCATCACAGGCCCAACACCAAACCTCAAAATGTAAATAACCATACACACTAGGGGCAATTAATGCCCATTTAACTTACATTCATAGACAGAGATACATTTTTAAAAGAAGAACTAAGCATACACCCACCAGCCTATAGCTTTATTTGTTCAAATGCTCCTTAACAATAATCATCAGCCAATTAGCAACAGTAGCACAAATGAGTTCAATCTGCTAGAGTATCTTCAGGTGTGATTAAACAGGAAATTTGAATTGTGGGTGTACAGATTTGGAGTAATTGTGTCAATCTGTTATGTAAATATGGACCAACATTTCTGAGGAAAGTTCCTGATGTCTTATTGAACAGTTCTGAAGGCAAAAGTGGGTCCAATGGGATCTAACCCTAAAAAAGTGGAAGTTAAGTGTACACCTAACCAAACACATTTTTTGGTGATGAAAACAATGACCGAGAAGTGCAGGTCTTTTTGGCCTGTTTACATTTTGTCCTTTAGTTTTGGTCGTTTTGTACTTGACTTTTTCAGGTTTGTAAGGAGATCTCTGTCATTTACATCTGTCATGAAAAAATATACATTTCCCACCCATTTCTGCTTTGATTAGGTTCACCTTACACTCATAAAACATTTACTGGCCCAGGGGCTTCTTCATCATTCAACAGCATTCTCTCCTAAAATGAAGTGGTTAAATGAAGAAAAGAAAGATTTTATTGACATTATGGGCTATTAAATGGAGAAGGGGTACAATCAAAGTTTTACTTCCTTTTACCCCTTTTCAGACTTTTGTTTTTCACCAATTAAGTTCACGTCTGAGGGTATGTAGACTTACATCTATGTATAATTGGATATTTTGTTTAAATTAGTAGTTTCCATTTATGGTACATTTATACATGGATATGCAATATGGCGCTGAGTTTAAACCGAGGAATATGTATATGTTGATTGTGATTTCTCACAGATCACCTTTTTTAAGGTGGAAATCTGTCTGTCTGAAATAATTTCATTCATTCATTCATTCATTAAAAAGAAAAACCATAAAATCCTCAGCAACAAGGTTTAAATGAATACAAGAGCAAACATGTGGACAGAGTAACTATAAAGAACTCACAAATTATTTCCTTACCTTATTTTGTTTTCCCTTTTCTTTATTCCTGAATTTCTGTGCCAGGTAGTGATAGACCTTTAGTTTCATCTGCAATGTGAGATCATGCAGGCTTTATGTCCTGATTTACTGACAAGACCACCCTACACTAAAAAAAAAATACTTCACTCCAGATTGCTGAAGTATGGATTCTGGTTGATGACTCCAGACACTAAGAAAGAAAGAGATAATGTTGGGGGAAGGGCAAGGAAATTTCTCCTGAGCTGTTTTGACACCAAGCATGACTCTAGCAGAACTCACCTCTCTCTTTACAGGGTGGCAAAACCCCTCATGATTAATCTCACAGAATGAACTGCTAGACTTGAAGGATCCTGCCCATTCCTGTTTAGCATTTATCAGATCTTCTCTTTGGGGCCTGCAGCTAATCAGATCCCATTATCTCGATCTCTGTCTTTTGGTTTTCTTACTTTCAAAAGCTTACAGAAATGTAAGCTGGAATTAATGTAAACTCCAGGCAGCTACCTTGATGGGGAGAAATAATGAGGTTTTATTCCACACTTTATATTCCACACTTTTTTTATTCCACTCTTATAAATATGTGTCACACAAATTATTTACAGGTTCAGTGACCCCTCTGTGTAAAAAAAAAAACAAAAAAAAAAACTGAAGGCCCCATTTTCATTGAGATTTTTGCATTTTGCAGTTAAGCAATTCACACTTTGCTCGTCTTTTTGAGGGAATGAGGCACATTGCAGGAGATGGTTGCATCTTATGCAAATCAGTTTGCTCACATGATTGATTTATCAGTGAATCCTCTGTTTATATTTCCAGAAAAAGAAACATTGTCAAAGGTTTCTGACAGCTAAATCAAAAATTGTTTTTTGTTTCTCTTGATTTTCATCTCAAACCCACCAAAGGCAGCTTGTTTCATTAGTGTCTTTCCTTACAGAGTTTTATTTCTAGTAAGTAAAAAATAACAGCAGCCAAGTGTAAGTAATCTTAATCTCCCAAAACTAGAAAACCAACTCTTGTGAAAGTCTTCAGACTCCTTGATCTTTATCAGATCAAACTCATTAAAACACAAACTCAAAGATTATGGAGCACCACAAATAAGTACATACTTCATCGTATTGACAAATCTGCTTTGAACTAAAACATGCTGTTGTAACTGGCTGTATGTTCAGGGTTTTTGTCCTTCTACAAGGTGATCTTGCTAATTATCACATCTTTTGCAGCATTTAACAGGTTTTCTTTCAGGATTCCCCTGTATTTAACTCTGTCTAGCAACACTGACTAACTACTCTATTCCCGTAAAGGAGAAGCATTACCCCAGCATGATGCTACCACCACCATGTCTCACCATAGGGACAGTGGGTTTCCAATTATGTGCCTCATTAGTGTCAGGTTCGGTGTAGCAGAGGACTCCAGAATGCAGACGGGCAGGAAGCATAGGGGGTGAGTAAATTATTGAATAAATAAAACTCACTTCAACAAGTGGTGCAAAAACAGGCATGGACAGACAGGCAAGAAAGGCTTGGCATGAGCGAAGGACATGACATGAAGAGAGAGTGACGTGATCCAAAATGCTTCCGCGAAGAATGAACAGGATGAAGGTGTATATGGATGGCAAGACACAGGTAAAAAACAAAACTGATTAACATAGTGCAGGTGGGCCAAATGCAGCTGATTGCTTAACAGACAGGAGAGAACAAAACGTGGCTGGAGCAAAACAGAAATTCAAGGATACAAACTAATCGGGAAAACATAAACGTACAGAACATGAACAATAATAAAGCACAGCCTGGAAAATAATAAACAGAAACAAGATGGTGTGTTCAGGGAGATGAGGGATGTTTTGTAGTAGTTATTAGATTTGAACTAAACCAGCATGTTGTATGAAAAAGAAAAATTATATAGTTAAACATTTGCCTCACAACTTGGTGAAGTTCTAAAACGGTCTTTGTTTTAGGAACTTGTTGATCAAAGTGTTTGGAAAATAAAACGTAAATTAATGACTATGATGTAGGTTTTAATGAGACAACTATAAAGATTGAAGTAAATTTCTTTGCTGAAATTTAACTCATCTTCTGATTTAGCAAAGTCATAAATCTTGTCATTTTTATTTCCTTGTGTAACATACTCAAAAGACTGCTCTATAGTATCGATGGACATTTTTGCATCTCTTTCATTTTGGAAATTACCTATAGCATTGAAATGCCTTCCTGTGCATTTTACAGTGTAGCATGAACAGTTTGATCAGCACATAAGTCAGGCTGACATAGATTTTGTTAGACAGACTGAAAAATTCCACCTTATGAGAACTACTCTCTACTCTAAAATGGCAACTATACCATACGTATGAAATGAAGCAGTGTCCCATTTATTGCGACAATCTCCCAAAAAATAGCTTGAATTAATTATATTCTACACTATGCACATGCCTCTCTCACCTCGTACTCGTAGTCTTCCGCTTTATCCGAGACCGGGTCGCGGGGGCAGCAGACTCAGCAGAGACGCCCAGACGTCCCTCTCCCCAGACACCTCCTCCAGCTCCTCACCTCTCATCTCAGTATGCTTAAAACTTAAAGTGAAACTGACTTTCTGATTAGTTTGGGACAAATTATTTAAAATATAGTGGTATTCTGTTTAGGATGGAGCTGAAGATGGATACATCGATAGAGAGATTTAGTGATCACACTGCTTTGATCTATTGTGGTGAAGAAAAAGCTGAGCCAATTCATCTATCCTGGCTCTCATCTTTGGCAATAAAATATGGATTAAGACCAAAAGAATGATATTCTGGATAAAGGCAACTGGACTTATCAGGGAAGGTCATAGTAAAGTGGATTATCATCTGTGTCAGAAGGAGCCAATTGAGGATAAATCATCTCAAAAGGAGCCACCTTTTTGAAAGGTTTTCCAAGCGTGTCCCTAAAGAACCAGACAACAGGGCAGACCAGATCTTGCTGGATTGACTATAAATCACTAGTTGGCCTGTGGGATCCTCAAGAATGAACCAGAAAATACAATTGGGGAGCGGATTTTCTGGGTTTTCCTGATTGGACCCGTTACATCCATGACATTATAGTTGTACAGTCTGATGGTTAGCACTGTTGACTCGAGGCTAGAAGGTGCCAGTTTGAATCTCACACAACTGCATTCATTAGTATTTTTCCATCACTCTGGTTGCCATAGTCCAAAAATAATATCATTAATAGGGTTTCTATAGTACCTTAGGAAGTGAGCGTGCATCCATGGTAGTCTTGTGTCTCTGTGTTAGGTAAATGCAAAGAACTAGTGACTTCTTCAGGGAAATGTCCGACTCAGTTGTTGATCCAAACCCCTCCTCTCAGAAGAAAATAATATGTATCAGCAGTAGTATCAATGCATTTCCATGAAACACAATCTCTGCTTGATTTAAGTGCTCAAACTGCATGTGGTCAACTTTGCAGGAGGCCGTCTTCTGACTTTTGATTTTCCGTCTGACAAATGCGTAACATGTGCAGTGCTAACGAGGGGCAGCTTGTTCAAAGGTGTGTCTGTGCATAGGCAGGAGATTAAGTGGTAACAGCATTTTATGCTTTGTAAACTCAAGAGCAGACACACACCAAAATCCATTCCACCTGCAGCTTGTCAAGGCCTGCAAATTGAAGCTGACCGACTGAAAACATCATTTGAGCGTTAAACTTTAAAATCTGTAACCAAATAAAGATATTATATGATCACTAACTGTCAAACATTTCTGAGTAACTGTGCTGTATGTCAGGCGATGCACCTGAGTCGGTTACCTCGCCGCTCTCATTAAATTAACTTACAGCCCTGTTTCTGTCATGGGGGTTGTAAAGGATACGCTTGATCTCGATTTTGTACTCACCCACTCTTTCCTTTCTTCTCCTTCTCCACCTATGAGGACAAAGCAATTGAGGTTTCACGTACCAATGAAAACCTACATCACTCTAGTGGTCCCATCCTGACACTTTAATTGGAAAGGCGTAAATCTGGCTCTTTTGTGCAGGAGAGGGGTAATTATTTCCTGCTGTCTGAGTCACCAGGGATCCCCTCTTTCCTCCTCCTTCAGCTTTATTTTTTTTCTCTCTCTGACACTTTCATTAGAGGCTTGGCCCTCACATTCCCTTTCTCTCTTTCAGTTTTTACTGCTTTATTTTCCACAAATGACAAACTTTTCCAAAAACTAATGGGCATTAGCTACAAATACCCCAATCCTGGCTTATGCATGCAGTGAAATGGCATGTGACACATACATAAACACACCATTAAGGAGAAAAATGTGCCAAGAGAGCTTTTCATGGAAATATGAATGAAGGGCATTTTGCTGGTAAGACAGGGTGCTGCATTATCCATTCCAATACAATCCTGGTTTTGGTTCAGCTAAATCCACAAATTCTGTATTAAAACTAATTGTGCCACAGGTTTGACATGCTTTAGTTACCCACTGTGGCTTTTCTTAGTTGTGCTGAGCAAGGTCTCTTCTGTCAGCTTGTTCATAGCAAATATTTTAACTGTAAGTTTGTTTTACTCATCTTTTTTTTTCAGGTGATCATACATGATTGTCAAGGTCTGGGTTTGGATCGGACCAAAGTGCAGATAAGAGCTTGGCAGCAGCATGATGAGAGGAAGGCTTCTCTTTAATCAAAGGTCTCCAAAACGTAACATAAATCACAGCAGGTACAAACAT
>JAHUTJ010035838.1:0-10306 GCA_036250325.1 Characodon lateralis
TGTGTTGTGCAGGAGGTGGATACAGTACACAGCTGATAGTCCTACTGAATAGACTGTTAGAATTTGTATTATGGCAAGAAAAAAGCAGCTAAGTAAAGAAAAACGAGTGGCCATCATTACTTTAAGAGTCGTGAAAATAAAGAAAACTCTTTGAATGAGAAGGTGTGTCCAAACTTTTGGTCTGTACTGTATGTTACTGGGATTTTATGATACACTAACATGAAATGGTGCATAGATGTGAAGTAGACAGAAAATGATGCATAGTTTCAACATAACTTGATTGGAATCAGGTCTGGACTTTGACTGGGCCGTTCTAATTCGGGAATATGCTTTGATCCAAGCTATTCCATTGTAGCTCTTTGTGTATGTGTATGGTCGTTGCTGGAAGGTGAACCTCTGCCCCAGTCTCAAGTCATTTAGAGCCTCCTACAGGTTTTTTTCCAGCGTTGCCTATATTGGGATCTATCCATCTTCCTATCAACCCTGACCAGCTTCCCCCTCCCTGCTGGAAATAAAATGCTTCCCCACTGCATGATGCTGCCACCATCATGTTGCACCAATTAAGTTCCACATAGGTGGATTATTTAATAATTAGGTGATTTGTTAATGCAGTTGGTTAATCTGGAATTTATTTAGGGTTATTGACATAAGTGGGGCTAATTTCAAATACACAAAACACTTTTCAAAGTTTTATCTGTCAATCAAACGATATATCTTTTTTTCTTTCCTTCCACTTTAGTTATGCGAGACTTTGTGTTGGTCTATCGAATTGAATCCCAGAAAAAGAAATACGTTTTTTGTGATTGTAACGAAAATTCAATTAATGTAAATTTTATTTCTTAATATTCAATGCCACCTTTAGGTAGAACAGGTCCAGCATGCCTGCGAGTGCCATGTGTGCAATCAGGACCCTAACTCCTCTGCCCCGGGCCCCGCCACCTGCCTGCCCCCCAGTCGGCTCCACACTGTGCCTCTCCCCACTGCTGGACACCAGTTCTTTACAGACAGCAAGGCACCCCCTGCACACCCTGCCCTCCACTTGTACCCACACATCCATGGACACCTACCCTTGCAGAACTTCTCCCGGCCCCTTCTCCACCCTACACTCTACCCGCCCAGTCCACCTCTCACACACAACAAGGTGAGAATGTTTCTTTAGCTTGTATGTTCTTGATTACGTTTTGTTGCGTCAAATTTAGCTACGAGAGTCACTTCAAGGGGAATTTAATTTATTTCCTTAGCTCTGGGGATTTCTATAAGGTTCCAGGAACAAAATTAAGCTCAATTATGTTTCAGTTTCTCTTTTTGTCAGTATAGGTTCTGCCACAAGGGGACAGCATTAGTCTGATCTAGGAAAGCCAAATATTACAATCCCTGCTAATGAAAGATTTTCTTCCTTCAGCCTCTGCCCCCAAACCCAACATCCAATCACTCAGCAGCCAAGCAACCAGCCTTCAGCACATCAGTACCAGACCATGTATACCAGAACTGCTTCGGTGGGACCGGAGGAGCAGGCGATTGGAATACCTCACTACAGTGCCTCTCTCTTAAGTTTGAAAATCTTTGGGATGCGGCTGTGATGAAGACATGGAATCCGTCTGTGCTGTTGCCTGAATGTCTGCCAGGTGAGCCACCTAACTGCAGTAGAAAGAGGCAACATGTGTTATAAGCATATAAATCCTAATAAGTCATCACCTCAACAACGGCTTCCCTGTTTATGTGGTGATCCACAGGTGAAATGCTGGAACACCAGCTCCCCAATGTGCCCCTCCCACCATCATCCATCGGCTTCCAAGGGGAGCACCCCCCACTACCCACACCCCTACCCACATCCTCCTCGTCCTCACTGTCGTCGTCTTTATCATCGTCGTCGTCATCATCGTGCTCCTCTTCAGAAGCCAAAGAGCCGAAGAAGACTGGCGCTAAGAAGAAGTGTCTCTACAATTTCCAGGATGCCTTCATGGAGACCAACCGAGTAGTGATGGCCACCTCTGCTGCCACATCCTCTGTGTCCTGCACTGCCACCACTGTCCAGTCAAGTAATAACCCACCCATCCATCTAGCATCTAAAAGACCCAACACTATAGGTAATATAGGAAGTAAGAGTAGTGGTTAGGTTTGTACTGATAATGAAGCTGTTTTCTTGATAATGGGTGAATTTTACACCTGTCACAACAGCCGCTGTTATTCAGGTGTGTAATCCATTTTAAACCCATTGAGAAAAGTAAAATGAACAATCTGCTAAACCATTACAGATACAAACACAAACTTGGAATGCACTATTAAATTATAGAAACGAAATAAAGCTCTAAGATAATTTGCAGTGGCTGGTCAGTGGCTAATTCACACTGCTGGTCCGATCCAGGGATCGGTAAAAGTGAGAACATTCACACCTTAAGTTGGCACGGTTTGATTTCACACAGATTTTTACACCAAATAACGTCATGCAGTTACATTATGTTTCGGGGACAGTATTGCGCTGATTGAGAAAAAACAGGAGAAGCTTCAGGTACAGAAACCCTGATACTCTGGTACTTATGAAACAGCAGCCAATCACAGCTCATGATGGGTCTGTTGTTGATACATCTGGTGCATGGAAAAACGGGCATCATTGCATACCACTCTCTGGACGAGAGGTTTAGTGAAGGTAAACAACGTAAAACCCAAGAAATAGTTTGCAACACAAATCTCTGTAAATGTGTGGTTGCTTATAATGGATTTGGGTCTTTCCGCCACTTCACCAATTCATGCCACAATTTCTTTCTTCTGATTTGCCATTTTGTCCTTTCATACTTAATTTTTGGACATGTAAACAAAACGTTTCACACCTATTTAGTTTCTTTCCTTGGAGTAAAGCATTGTTTTGAAATATGGACTTAAAATATCATAAATACTCAAATCTTGTGTTATTTCATTGTATATTCTCTGGTGCAGAATTTCAGTCATCGAGAACATGATTATCCTAAGTGGTTCAGTAGAAGTCCAGTTGACTTTCCATTGTCTCCCGTCTGCTGTCAAAGAGTGGTACGAAATGTGTGCCCGTTTGGTACCAATTGATGATGCATCACTGGACCATCACTTGTTAGATTAATTATCATAATTGTCACACTGTAGATGAGCTCACTTTGACAGCAATCAGTTCCATATCACTTCATCATGCTGCAATTTAACCTGTCTGTGCAGCGCAATATTTAGCAGAAGCCCAAAATGTCATATTTTGTCCTCCCATAGATGCAGGCTCGAGCCATCTCTTCAGCAGACTACCCTAAGCGGTCCTCTACCGGGGGCAGTGATGGGAAAAAAAGCCCAGCGTGGAGAGCACCTTTTCTCTTATGGTTTTGGAGCTCTGGGCTTCCCACTTTAAATGTAGTTCTAGATAGGTCATTGTTTAGTTTAATCTAACAGTAAAGTGCACAATGATATTTGTTACTTCTGCTTTTTGGAAACAGAATTGCAGTGTATGAAAGTGAGAACAGTACTCGTGTAAATAATCGCATTTCCACAACAAGCAACAACGAGTTGGCTTTACGACTGAAGGCAGAGCTGCTTTCTTTTCTCACTGTGAAAATGTCTTTAGTACTAAAAACACAAAAAAAGTAATTTTGAGAGTTTTTTTTTTGTTTTGTTTTGTTTTTCCAGATGATGTATTTCACAGTTTAGGTAAAGATGATCACAGGCAACCTGTGTCAGCAGCTCCTAGAAACAACTCAATGGGACTGACTTCTCTTCCTCCACTCTCCGGCCCGGCTCTACCCCCAGCACCCACCTCACACCTCCACACAATTGGCTCGCAATCCTTTCCAAAGATGGCCACTCCAGCCCAAGACTTCGTGGAATCCCATCAGGCTCTCTGCCTCCCACCTGCTGAACCTCCAGCACCCTCAATGGATGGTCCAGTCAGTGCCCCCACTAGTGTCTGCAGGTATATCTAACATGTTTAAGGCAGAGGAGACTTAGTTTAGGCAATGCAGAAACATTGAAGTCCTAAATATAAAGCGGATGCTTAAAGAAACCCATTTTTAAATACATTTTTTTCAGTGACCCTGACTGTGAAGGCCATCGGTGTGGAGGAAGTGGATCATATGAGCATCAGCCGTACGACGGAGAGGAAAGTCCAGATGAAGATAGCTGCTCCGAGCACAGCTCCTCCACCTCCACTTCAACCAACCAGAAGGAAGGAAAGTACTGTGACTGCTGCTACTGCGAGTTCTTTGGGCATGGCGGGGTAAGGCTCTAAGGATGAATCATGTTCACCTCAAATTAAGATTTTTAGTAAACAAAACTTGCTGCAACCACTGATATGAATTTCCCTGAAAATCTTAAATTTGTCTTTGGGACTTTTTTTTACTGTGTTTTATTTAGCCACCAGCTGCTCCGACTAGCCGAAATTATGCAGAGATGCGGGAGAAGCTGCGCTTGCGTCTCACGAAGCGTAAGGAGGAACAACCGAAGCGTGAGGAGCAACAGCAGCCAGTGATGGAAAGAGATGGAGGGGTGGAGGACCACAGGCGGGTGGAGGACCTTTTGCAGTTTATTAACAGCGCAGACAATAAACCTGCATCCAGTAATAAGGCAGCCAAACGAGCCAGGCATAAACAAAAAAAGGTAATTTTTCTTAAAGATAAAGACAAACTTTCAACAGGTCTTTAAATTAAGAGTCATTTATTTATATTAAATGTCCTGAGTGAATGAATGAGACTCACCTAAGGGGTGGATCCCTGCGTGATCGAGCCGATAGCGTTTTATTAATTCACTGTTGTTCATTGTACGGAGAATATCTCCCCTTTCTCTCTGTCCTTCTGCCATCTTCCCTGCTTAAGACACTCTTAAGCTCACTAAAAGTCCTCCTCACTACTCTTAACATTTCCTCATGTTAGGAGGTCTCTGAAGGCCTAAGATGCTTTGTGAATAACTTTTATCTTACAATTCTAAGAAAAATCGTAGAAGTTCTAGAAATTCTACGATTTTTCTGACGTCATTAAGAGCTACTTTTAGTCTTAGGATTGTTTGTGAATATGGGCCCAGATTTGTGAAGTGCACAGCGAGTTGTCTTTTCAACTGATCGTTCCACCTGAGCTTTTGTTCTCTGCAGCCCCTCTAAAGTTATCAAAACCTAAGCCAGCTTTAAACTTCTTCCCAACTTTATGCCTATCTGCTGTGTTCCTTGGTCTTTATGAGGCAGTTTGATCACTGAAGTTCTTAAACAAACCTCTGAAGCCTTCACAGAACAGTTGGATTTATTCTGAGATCAAACTGCTCACAGGTTGACTATTAATTAGGTGGCTCTTAAGTGCAGTTCTTGGTCACAGTTTTCAGATTCAGATCATTTGTAAAAGATTTTAAAATCCATGCACTTCACAATTATGCAGGAGTGTGTGTTCTTTTTGCAAAACATTGTACAGAGACCAAAGCGTTGAATTGTAGATCATCACCTCTCTGTTTGTCTTTCTGTGTGTCAGATGGAGGAGAAAGCTCGTTTGGAGGCAGAGGCCCGTGAAAGGGAGGAGCAGCAGTTGTTGGAGGAGCAGCGAAGGCGGCAGGAAGAAGAGGTGGCACTTCAAAAAGAACTGCTACGGCTGCAGGAACTGCAGCAGCATCGTGCTGCCAAGAAGAAAAAGAAAGAGAAAGCAAAGGAGAACACTGCTCCCCCTCAAAAAAACCCACAGCCCCTCAAACAGACAGCTCAGAATGTCCTAGATAACCTTCAGAACGGAAACTCACAGCTGCTTAAAAACCTTATCCGCCTTCCTGACCAGAAAGAACCCAAATTAGAACGCGTACCCCAGCCCAGCTTGCAGCACACCGCAAAGTGCCCTGCTGAAAAGAGGGTTTCTAATGAAACCAACATCCCCAACTGCACAGTTAACCTCTTCAATGGTGCATCTTCCACTGTTGTTAGCTGTAAGAGTAAAGCCAAGCAATCAGGGAAAGTGTCGTCTTGCAACTCAGTTGCAAAAAGAGTCCCAGAATTACCCAAGAGCTCAGAAGAGGTTGCAAAGAGTAATGGCACCGCCCCCGCCACTACAGCAGATACCAAAGCAACCCGAGCTTGGCCTGCTGAGACCCTAGCTTCTCCCCCGGCCACTGAACCACGCAAGGAGGAAAGGAGTAATAGCAGATGTGTCAGTGGAAAAAGGCAGCAACCACAACAGCCCCCTACCCAAATCAAGGAAGCCAGGACAAGCCCCCCTGTGTCAAACTCCTCTCCGTCACCCCCTCCAACCTCCCACTTTGAACCCCAACAGAACAGCAAACCTCCAACCGCAGAGTCACCGCAGCCCAAAGGCAAGAGTAAGAAAAGCAAGAAGAAGAAGGGGGACAAGATGAACACCTCTATAGGTGGGTGTCCATAAGATTCACTTACAAAGGCAAAATGATGCATAGTCAATATAAAGAAAAATGGCTATCCAGCAGGGCTGAGACAGTCTAACAGTTGTACACAGAATTTGGTTCTCAGAAACGAGAAAAGATTTTAGCAAGACCTTGAAAAAAACAAAATTCCCAACTTATTTTGGTTTTAACAAATAGCATAGCTTACATACATCGTAAACTCTGTTTTAAAGAATCTAATCAGTAGAATATATTGCCATAAAAAGCATTACAATTTTCCCTTTTTGTGTTTTCACCCATAGGTCTTACTGTAGAAACAATCTCTGTTCAGTATAGTCTACTACTTCCTTTTTTAGTTCATGTAAAAGTGTCTAGAGAAAGGACATAGACAGGGAGTGTCTACCTTAAAGCAGTCACCCTGACAGCTGGGCTTATGATGCCCCTTTTCCACTAGTCCCTATTCAGCAAGGCTCTAGTCACTTTATAGGCTTTTTTTTTAGTAACAGTTAGTTACGTGGAACCGTTACAGTGTTTAGTACCTGGTTGGATGCGGTTTCAGCCGTGCGGAGTCGTGTTGAAAACGTGATGTCAGAAGACGGTCGGCCACTGATTGGGTAGGGGGGCAACGTCACTTGTCACAGCATATTTTAATAACTAATATCTTCAACTGTTAAATCGTTGTAGGCTGGGCTTATTTTGTATATGACCACTGCTAGTAAACTAGCATTAGGGTAGCGTTAGCTTACCCTCAAACATCCTCTAGCTCGTACCCTTCAGTTTGATGCGGCCAGGCTTCCCTCTGTCTCCTGTACTGATCCAGAGTGTTTTGTCTTGCAGCCTGCAGCCTTCCCTGGCTCTTTCATTTCACTCTGAGTCTGACAACAGCCATAGACTGAGCAGCAGGTCCTCCATTGTTGTGTTTGTGTCTCTACAAATCACATCATGTTACTTTTCGGACTGTGGGACCACCCACATTGAGACGCTACTCAACTGTAATGGAGAACGAACCAAACCGTGTAGAGCCGACCAGAGTAGAGTAGATACTAATGAAAAAGGGAAAAAAATACTAGCTTACATTTATTTTCAGAAACAAAGTCAATGATGGCAACTGGACAAGAGTGACTTCATTTTGATGAGAAATGTTGTGGCGTTTCATTTCATGGGATCTCACTACACCTATACTGAGAACTACAACTGTAACTGACCATTTCATCTATTCCCTCTCTGATTGGTCGCTTGTTTTTTCTGTAGTAAAGCCACAGTGTGGTTTTTAATTGTGTGACCTGCGTAGGTAGTAATTTGGGCAGAAGAATCTGAAAACTGTTTTCAGTTTAGCTTCACAAAGTATGTGTATTTTTTTGGGTTGATTTTTCAGATGATGTATTCTTGCCCAAAGACATCGACCTTGACAGTACAGAAATGGATGAGACAGAGAGGGAGGTGGAGTATTTCAAAAGGTACGTGGGTTATCATTAAATATATCTAATTTAGTGGTTAACTGTGTGATGAGCTGATTTTGCCAACCGTTATGAGCCTACACCCTTGTGATTCCATAAAAATACAGATGCAGGCGTATGGGTTGACACTTTCTTCATGACACATTTTCAGTTTAGTGGTATTTAAGAGTTCATGTTGCCCTGTTCTCAGGGCATTTGAAAGAGTATCACCTATCTACCCTTGTGCTTACCAGTGGGCATAAGTGGTCTATTTATGTTGAGTGTTTGTTGGCAAAAAGCTCAATCCTTAGACTCATCTGACCAAAGCACAAAGTTTCAGTTAAAGTCCCTGTAAAGTTTAATAAACTCCGCTTGTTTATATTTATGATTTTTAGGACCAAGAAAGCTTCCTTTTTTGGTATGAATAAAGACTTATGGCGATGAATAGCCCCTAAGGTGCCCCTCAGTGTTGTATCTCTTAAGTGTGAGCATTGGAGATGTTTAGTTTTAGCCTCCCTTACCATCCTCCTTTCTGTACATGATTTAAAGACGATTATCGGCTCTCACCCAGCGCTTCTGTCACATCATATTCATTAATCACAGGAAAAGAAAGTCATGGATCACTAATTTGAAGTTCTTTAAAACTGAAGTATAGATAATAAAATGCTTCAATTTCTTTTATTTAAAGGTAGCTGTTAGGAGAAACTAATATTAGTGGTTTTGTGAAAAACAATTATTGTGTCTGCTGGTGGTAGTACTCTAGAATTGATCCTTTAGTAGGCAAACACCATATTAAATAAAAAAATAAATAATATATTACAGGAAGAATTCATCTTGATTGTTTTTACTATTAAAAATTAGCTTGTGTTGGTAAATTGTTTTCATTTTCTAATTATTTTTTCTTCTTTCTGTGATTCAGATTTTGCTTGGACTCTGCCAGACAGACTCGTCAGCGGCTCTCTATCAACTGGTCAAACTTTAGCTTGAAGAAAGCTACATTTGCTGCACATTGAGGGTGTCAGCTGGTCAGAACACAAATCATTACCTTGATTGCTAAACAAACCCAGTCCAAAACCCTTCATCCCTGCCCCATCACCTTCACCTAATTGTCCCCCTCAGAGTTTCTCTCCTGCTGTGCCCAAATCACACCCACGCTGCCTTGCTTTGTTCTTGTTTCTATGTGGTTCCAACACAGATCCATCTGGACTAATTTACCTGCAAAGAATAAATGGAAATAATACAAAAAGAATCACAAAATGCTACTTTACATCTGATTAATTTTCCTTGCGTGCTTGTGTGCTTTTAGTCTGAGATAAAGGTTTCTTTTGACTAAAATAGCCATTGGCAAACCTGTAGTCAAAAGATGCTTACTATTTCTGGGTGGTTTCCTTCTGAAAAAAGAGACTATGGAAACTACAAAAAAGAAAAAAAATTACCGAATTAAAGCTGTATTTGACATTTTGTGGCTTACTATCCTATCGTTCCACGGTGTCTAGTCCACTTGATTGACAAGGGAATAGGCTTGGTTAGCTGGTTTCCACTTCCCTCTGCCTCCACCGCCTCCATCTGATTTCATAGAAAGGAGGAAGCTGTAATACTTGACAATGTTCTTTTTTTGGTTTTAAGTTCTGTTTAAAAATATGAGTAAAATCAGTTACTTCTTTTTCTTTTTGACCTGTAGCCAGCTTGTGTCAATACGTTCAGAATGAAATCGAAAAAGAACAATACTCAAACTATCAACATGTTATAGAGTGTATATTGTATTAACACTGAAGCCAATCTGGCTACTTTTAACATATTGTTAAGTAATATTAAATCTTGTCTTTCTTTTTTGAAAGATGGAATATAGTAGTATGGCAGGTTTACGTGTCTTGTGTCAGATCTTATTTTTTGCACACTTTAAAAAAATGTTGAACAACATACACATTTTATACTTGGCAAAAAGAGAGAGAGTGCAATTTAAATGAATCAACGGCTTCCTATAACCCTGGCAATATGACTCATTGCTGGATGAAACTTTTTTATAGTGGCTGTAATTAGCTAATATTTAAGCAACTTCCTCAGCAACACCCATAGAGAAAACTACTGAATATGGTCACTACATTATATGCCAAATGTGGTTACTACATGTCAAAAAATCATTTAAAGGATAATGAACAATTCAACATCTTTTAAAGCAATGGCAGTTTTAACTATTTTTCTAATTTCCTGTTAAAGCTAGCTGTGCTGCACTACTACATTTAAGTTGTTTCAAACAGAAACAAGTGAAAAATTTGGATAAATTTTTTCTGCTTTTGTTCTGTTCTCCTTTATAACGGTGCTACAGGTAACAATAAAAATGTATTTTTTGTCTGTCTTCCTCTGTATCAGTGCTAGAGGTCACACTTTTAATTCAATTCAAAAATACTTTATTAATGCCAAAGGGAAATTAAATGTTGTTGTGGCTCATTATGAAGGTTTCTTCAAAGAGCCGTTGTAGATGCTGATGGCTGTGGGCAGGAAGGATCTCCTGTAGCGCTCTGTCTTACAGCAGATCTGAA
>JAHUTJ010035839.1:0-10301 GCA_036250325.1 Characodon lateralis
TTTTTCTGTGTCTGTATCTGTGTTTATTTGCTTTGTGATTGTATTGTAATTGTATGTACAGCGCTTTGAGTGTCTCGTTGCTGAAAAGCGCTATATAAATAAACTTACCTTACCTTACCTTACCTTACCTTACAGAAATTGTCTTCTGGAGTCTATATTAAATATGAAGACGGTGAAGTCACCAGAGCAGATTGCTGAACTATTGTAATAACCTTTGTGCTTGCAATTTTCTTGACATATTCAAATTTTTGAAATTACTGTTTTTAATGTTTAATGTTTCATTAGCGAAAGGCAGACCTTCCCACCTCCTCTCCTCACTGTCCTGGAACAGATACAGAACCAGAAGATGCACCTGAATCTCATGAGCAGGTTTGGTCCTGCTTTTTATGGTGAATTTTCTCTCACTTTCTCCTTTGTTGCTCCAGTAACAAAATCATTTATCATCTTGTAGGAGCAACTCTCATTTTTTGTGTGGTTGTTCAAGGAATGCTGATTCTGCAAATGTTGACCCAACATGCAAATTAAAATGATTAACTTGTCTTGTATCTGACATAACTATAATACTGTTTTCGTCCTTTTTAGTCTACCAACAAAACGTCTGATGATGGCTTCATAAGAATCCCAATACCTCGTGAAACAACATATTTTTTTTGGAAAGAGAAGAGTGGGCAAATCTAAAAACAAAGAGAGGAAAAAGAGAATACAAGGGATTGAAGTGGACCAATCTTATTTCAGTCTTGTTCCACATTTACTGGAGCCATTTATGACAGATGTAGGAATGTATTTCCTGTCTGCAGGCCATCTGTTTAGCATTTGCCAAACTTCATGAAGCCATTAACCACTATTGCAACATTGAAAACACGTATCAGAGCTTATGGACATGCGTCCTTGTTCAGTCTGTTGTGAGAGAAAGGGCCGTTCCTGAACACAGGGTTCCACAGGGTCTGCTGAACGTTGCACTGGAGTCAGATAAATTTCCTCTGTGGGTTCCAGATGAACATCCGTCTGGTAGCGAATCTTTTCCCGGTGACCCAAGCTGTCGGTCTTACCTGCTGGGTAAAGAGGAGCTGGTGTGTAGTTCTGTGGCGGTGGTGGTTGGGGGGGTTTCTCCTGCAGTTTAGAGCGTGTTGCAGCTCCTGAGCTTGAATTGTGCAAGTGCAAGTGCAAGTGAAAGAAGGAAGTCTTTGAGGTTTTCATTCTTCATAGATGTCTGAGTCATGTTATGAAGAATGCTAAGGAGATCGGTAAAAAGTAGTAAGTATTTTCCTGTTATAGCAACATTTATGTTTTTGGAACTGCTCATGTTAGATGTAAGTTACAGTTTGCACAAACTGCATAGATATGATATTTTTAAAATGTTCTTCATAACTTTAACATAATGTTCACTTCATCTCCTGTGCATCAACAAACTACTATCCCATAATGCACACTATCGGTCTCCACACAGCTGCTACTTCCTTAAAAGACCTTGTTGACATGGTTCAAAGTGCCACAGTTGTTTTTGCCAGTCCATGTAGTGGGCGAAATGTTGAAAAACATTTCAGGAATCTTTAACTGTGGATCCAGAAATTCAAAGTGGATATTAATGGCAAAATCTCGCACCCTGATGAGAACCTAAAGGTAAAGTTTGGATATAGCTGAAGTCTTTGCCTGTGGAACCATAAGTGTTTTATTAGGGGTTTACAGTATAATATGGTCTTTAAGATAATATGGGCCCTGATTAAAGACCTTGTATGCAAGGACTCTTCCATAAAAAATTATTAAAATATTACTTGAATCTGTCCACAATGGGTATGTATAACTACTTGAACGAGAAAGTTATGTTTATTGACTGGAAAAATGCAATAGTACCCCAAAAACCTTTCAAGCTACATAAATAATCTTTCCTTATCTGTTCACTAGGAAGTGAAGGGAAACAACTCATTTACCAGACATTTCAATGATTTGATTTCCCGCACCTTGTTGAAGATGGATGGTGCGCCTATCCCTTATTACATCAAAGGCCTTATGGAATATATCATTAAATACCTTCTCCCCTATTCTGGATTGTGGTCTTCAATAATGCTTGGTGATTCATTTCTGACTATGTTATCATTTTTAAAAAATGTATCTGCACGTCAAATATGCTAATTATCTTATCTTCAAAATGCAAAGGCAACCTTGGACGATGTGGAAGTGGGAAACCATACGAACGGTACAGCAAGACATACAATGCCATAAAAAGCATGAAGAGACAAATGAGATCCAGAATATGTTTCCTTTATAAGTTAACAAAAATGTGGAAAAAACTAGTATTTCCTATTTTTTAGAAGATCACTGATGACATTAAGACCCAGGGAATAATGGAAAAGAGCCAGCGGGATTTGAAGCACATTTGTTTCCACTCTGGAAGGTTCACCAGACTGGATGACTTTGTTGTCCAGTATCAGATAACTCACACTTCTCTTCTGAACGAATATGAGGACTCCAAAAAAAAGTACTACAGGAAAGGTTTAACAAAGAAATGAGTAGTCTCCATCTGTTTAGTATCTTCATATAACATTCATAGTTAAATCCCCAAATATGCTAGTTTGTTAGCCTTATTTATCCCATGAATAGCTCATCCACTAAAGTTGACACCAGTTTTTCAGGGCTTTAGTTTGGTTTGAATTTTTCTATTCTGGACATGTGTTGTTTGAAATATGAAGCTGTATACAATCTTAAACTCAGCTGAAATTGGAGATACACATAGCTATACTCTAAGTCTAAAGTTAATCTTCTGGTGCAGTCGGCCGTTCCAGACACAATAACAGAAGTTAAATGTAGGCATGGCATATTTAATGCAGAAATTCAAAGTAGAGGAAGAAAAATGGAAGGAGGGTTGCCAGAAGAAGAAGGGGAGATATGTAACACCAATCCTCAAGCCATTCCCTTTCAGGAGATCATCCAAGAAGGTTTCTAATGTGATACAAATTGACCATTTGCATTTAAGGAAAATCTTTTAATAAAAACACTGTCCTTTGACTTTACCCCAAATATTAAAAGGCTTTGTCAAAGATTGAGGGTGAGGGCTCCCTTGGCCTCCGTGATGAACCGAACCAGCATATCCTCAGAGAATGTCAGGTTACAAACTGGGTCAGCCCTCTTGATCCTGAACAGATCCTTTCCACGAGCCTGTCATCACACACGGACATCTGTGTATGGAAAGCAGATCTCACAAATTTCTATGCTGATGTAAACACAGCAAATGTTAATCTATAGCATTGCGGTGGACTGGCTCTAGCCCTGAGTAAAACCGGAGGCCCCCAGATTCAAACTGAATACAATAATTACGTTGCAAAGTCTGGACATCTGCAAACTGGAGATGCTATCATAACAAATGCAGGTCATCTACCTTGCAAAAATATAATTCACGCAGTGGGTCCATATGTGCCAACCAAACAGAATGTAGCCATTCTGTTTGGTTGTCTTTAGCAGAAAAGGAACTGGAAAAAGCAGTGTTGAACATTTTAAGATTATCGGAACAACACAGCATCACAAGCATTGCCATTTCAGTGATAAGTTCTGGGATTTTTAACTTCCCATTGCTACTGTGTGCAGAGGTTATCGTCAGAACCATTAAGCATTATAAAGACAAAGGAGAAACTGAGCACACACTTAACAGAACATCTGGTCAACAGTGACATGGCTGCTGTCAATGACATGGAAGAGCTACTCTGAAAATCTTTTCCAAAGAGAGAGTGTCACAAGTAGGTCTACCTGAAGATTCCAGGGTTCTTGGAAAAACAGGCAAAAATGTCATGTTATTATGAATAACAATGGAGTGTCTTTTAATTTGTCTTTTAATTGTCATATATTGTGTGCAGGTCTTGTCTTTGTGGGGAAAAAGAGATACTGAGGTTGTGGTTTATGTGCTTCCCTCAATGAACCATGGTACCTCCATCATTATACAGCGCAGTGACCTGCTAGCCCTTTGCCCACACCAGTGGCTGACTGGCGAGGTACAAAAGTCCTTTTAAAATTTGAAAGTCTAACTCTTAATTTGAGATTTATATGGTTATTTTAGCTAAAGACAGTGAAGAACATGAGATCTCTGAACCAATAAACACATGTTGCCAATGCTTCCTAAAATGTATTGGTTACACTATTTCAGCTGTAGAATCAATAGTACTTAAAATGAAATGTATAACACAAGTAAACTGTGTGATTGCATTATATTAAAATGACATAATCACAAAAGTAAGTATTGACAATATGTTTAAAGATAACATTGTATTTCTGCAAATTTTTTACATAGGTGATTGACTGGGTGTTCCATCATTTTGTAAACCAGCTGCAAATGGGAAATACGATATGATACATATTAAACCACCACACTGCAGGTTTAATTTTAATTGGTGAACGATCACAGTTATTCCGTCACAGCTTGCGAAAGGTAAGCTGACATATGGTAGTATCAAATGTGTGGTACTTTAAAGCTATTATCTTGTCAAACACCATAATAAAAAAGTGTTGTATAAAGTTAAAATGAATGTGAGACATTAAAGACAGGAACACTTACCGAACAGGTCAACTTTGACCAGTGTCAGGCCATTATTTACTTTATCAACATTCACAACATGCACTGGAAGTTTTTGGTAAGCACCACAATTATCACTCAAAACCAAGTATATCATTTTGAATGGTCGTATTTCACAATCAAATTATGTCTTTATAATCCACAGTTCATAAATGCAGTGAATCAGACTGTTTGTCTGCTTGATCTTTCCTCACGTTCGTCAGAGTTGGAAATCTCCAAAGTTGCTGCCCAAAAAATCAGGTATTCGGGCTTTATAAAATCAATAATGTGAGATTTTACAGCAGCGTTTTCCACCTAGCCCTGTTTGTATCTATCTTGTTACAACCTTTGCCTGCTCTCCCTTAGTAAGTCTTAGTAAATTAGAAAAAAATGTGAATGTTTGGTAACTGTAAGATGTAGCGTTGGCTTAGGTGATCTGTATTTCTGGACCGATTTCTGGCATAATGTTTAAAAGATTAGTGTTATAAGTAGTTATGAATGGTACATCAAAGAAAAGAAAAGAAAAAGTACTGCCACTGTACTGTGTCATAAATTCATGTCATACCCTGTCTCCATTGGTCTGATGCTTTACCTACTTTCATAATGGTCGCTGATCATTTACTTACAAATTAAATGCCTAACAACAGCGCAGGTGGGGCTGCACAGTTGTGCAGTTGGTAGTACTGTTAGCTTGCAACAAGAAGGTCCTGGGTTCGATTCACGGCCGGGGGTCTTTCTACATGGAGTTTGCATGTTCTCCCCGTGCATGCGTGGGTTCTCACTGGGTACTCCGGCTTCCTCCCACAGTCCAAAGACATGCCTGTTAGGTTAATTGGTCTGCCCGTAGGTGTGTGCATGGTTGTTTGTGTGTTGCCCATGCGATGGACTGGCGACCTGTCCAGGGTGTACCCCGCCTCTCGCCCATAGACTGCTGGAGATAGGCACCAGCTTCCCCGTGACCCACTATGGAATAAGTGGTAGAAAATGACTGACTGACTGACAACAGCGCAAGCAACCCTAACAGCTGTGGTGACAAAAGATAGCACAGCAATACAGAGGGAGGATGTTCACTGGTTAGAACCTGGTGAGTTTGACCACTTTATTAAATTCTGACCCCTCATCACAAGCTGAGTCAGTTCTTTGGGTAAATAGCTGAGCACCGGAGACCACATTTCAATGAAACACCCATGAGAACTACACTGATCCTCTCATGGGGGAGGACCCTAAATAATTTTCTATACCACTGTGTAACAGCAGTTTAGACCCTGCTGTTGTCTCTCTCCTGACAACCACTCCCAGATAATATCTGCATATTGCAACACTTGCTCAACTCTGAACTTTCCACAGTATATCTGTGGTAATTTTAAATTTCAATGGCCGTGGAGTTGCTGTGCTTGATTGGTCAGCAAACTAGCCTGACCAGAACTCCATAGAGAATTATTGAGGTATTTTCAAGAACAAGATGAGACACCAGACCCAAAAATGCAAATGACTTAAAGGCCACTATTAAAGCAATCTAGGTGTAGGAGCCATTTATGTTCTTGGTGTTGGGTCATAGTTTGATTTATTTTATTTGTTTGTTTTGGTTGGTGTTTTCACGCTGGTTTACACACTGACCTATATTTCATTCTACCACTGGTGGCGGTGTGGGGTGAAAGTTATATAGGTGCAAAAGGAGAAGGCACAAGTTTTGGGTGAGGGAAGGTCCTACGGTTTTTACCGCTCCGTTGGGCAAAGCCTAGCTTTTATTGGTGGTCTTGTCTTGTGTTAGAGCTCAGTGGAATAAACAATCCAACCTCGCAAGCTGTTCAATAAATGGGAGCATTCCCCAACAAATTTGGCAGTCTGGATATTATTTGTAAGCGCGTTGGAACTGGATCCGCCCAAACCCAGAAGCGACCAAAAGAATGGAACTTGATGGTCGCTACACTAGGTTTCCATTACACCTCAGCAGAACCACAGGCTTATCACCTCCATGCCACGCCGCATTTAGGCAGTAATTAATGCAAATGGAGACCTGACCAGGTATTGAGTGCACAGAATTGGACATAATTTTCAGACACCTCAAATTTCTGTTTAAAATATCAGGGTTTTTTTGTTTTTTTATTTACTTATTAGGTGTTATGCACTATTAAAAGTGTCCAGGCTTACAAGACACAAAAAAAAAATAAACATCAGGAAGATATCTACTTACAATATATCAAACAAAGTATGTCCTCTTACATTGAAGCCAAACACTCAACAAAAAGTGAGCCAAGTAAAATGACTTGTGCTTAAACATAATTGATCTTGTCTTCTGTGCATCTCCGTACATACCATAAACACGGTGAGATATTTTGGTGACAAAATGTGGAAGAGGGTGCTCTATCCAGAAGGGATCGACTGTAAACATGTTTTTCTACTTGCAAAACACTATGTGTGGTCGAAACATAACACTGCATATCTCCCAAAAGTGCAAAATGATGATGGCAGCATCATGTTGGGGTAATGCTTTTCTTCAGCAGGGATAGGAGTTGATGGGAAAATGGATGAAGCTAAATACAGGGCCATGCTGGCAGAGGTTCACCTTGAGAGACTGATGTATAAAGTTTATATATAAGCAAATCTTCAATATAAGTAATGGAAAAGGATGTTTACTTAGTCTTATTTCATTTTACAATATTTCATTTACCTTTTAATTACACCCACAAAACATACAGTGAGAAATGACTCAGATCCTTATTTATATGTCTGATATAAACAGTAAAAACTTGAGGTGCAGCTGCAGCTGTAGCAGGAAGGATCATTCCCGAATGTTGGAATTCGTTTTTGTTGCCAAGTTCATATCAGGTTTCTGATTATGTTCGGGGATTTCTTTTTAGTTTCCCTTTCACTGAATTAAAAGACACAGACTTGGATTTCCCCTGGATTGGGATATGTAACCTCTATTGAGATCTGACTCTGAAACCTCAGACCAGAAGGACTCTCAAAGACAAAACTTAACACAGATAACCAGACCCAGAAATTCAGAGGAAACCATAAGAAGGAAAAAATGCAACACCTTTGTGTGGAACTGCTACTGGCAATAGTCTCAGTTAAGTTATAAAATCATTTGTTTTGTATTTATTCTTAGATCCCTTTATAGTGGTTGCAAAGTATTTATTTCCTTGTAAAACAACCTTTTTTAACATGCATTTAATGGTCTGCAAAAACCTGCAGAAATGCTTCTTTCAGAGTATGTTATTACTTTAAAGACAGTTTAAAATGTGTCCACAGTGTTTTACATCAAATAGCAACTTCTGCAGCTTTATCTTAACCTCCAACTTGTATGAAACAAAATTAACACTTTTAACACTTTTCCAATTGTCGATGGGTATGCTGAAATTAGGTCAAATGGTTTTCTGATAAAGCAGTGTTGTCATGTTTAAAAGAGACATGTAAGATTGTTTATTTTAAAATTCGGGATTCAGCAACTTTTAATTCAACACAAAGGTCAGTCCTTTAAAAGCCTCAGGATTTTACCTTGGAAAAGTTCAAAATACACTGCAGTGTGCAAATCCTTTATGTTCTTGATGTGCAGTCTAACTTTAGAATAGAAGAGATAGCAGGGCCTCAAGGGACAGTAAGTTGTATTTCTTAAGAAGACTTAATGAATCATATGCATGATGTCAAATTTCTTTTTGTAAATTTTTCCTCGGTGTTGATGCAAAAAAAGTGTCAAATAGTTAAGCATTCACTCTGATTATTAATTTTAAAGATCTATATATTTAACAGCTTTTGTCATCTGATCCATAAGCAAGTCCCAGCACAGTCCAACATTGCTTAATTTTGCATATTGTTTATTTGTGTTGTAAAAAAGATATCTGACAGCAAGAATAGGTTAGAATAGGTTTTAGTGATGTCCCTTTATGGAAAGGATAGTTAAATTACTCAAGATGAATGAATCAAACACTTTCAATGTGACCACTCTAACTGTTCCATTTCTTTCTGTTCGCAGGAATCATCCCACAAGCAACACAAGGTCAGTTTTTGTCTTAAACTGTATTTTGATAAGAATTGATGTTTCTATTTATGAAGGTGGCTTCAAATTGACTCAAGAGTTTTGCACAGTACTTTAATTCTACCTTGCGATGGACTGGTGACCTGTCCAGGGTGTACCCCGCCTCTTGCACATAGACTGCTGGAGATAGGCACCAACTTCCCCGTGACCCACTATGGAAGAAGCGGTAGAAAATGACTGACTGACTGACATTAATACTCATGTGTAAAACGTTGAACATGGCATATTTCCTCTGGTCTGGTAGACCTACAGTGAACACTGCTTTGTTGTTAAAGATGCAGCAAATTCTCATAATTTCACTCAAACAGCGCATTGAAACCTGGGAAAACGTTTGAGGCCACGCCAGGAGAGCGTTTTGTAGATGTGTGTTGTTCTAATTTTATCGGCTATCTTTTTATCCGTTGAACTTTTCAACATTTTACAAATTTCCAGACGGAGTATTTTCTATGACCAACATTAGAAAGAAGAAGATTTTCTGATTTGAACTAAAAGAATAAATAATACGTTAAAGATATTATGATCTACAAATTTGCAGTAAATGTCTCTACATGGCTCATTTAAGCCAAAGGTTTACTTGTTGCATATCTGCAGGACTGAGTTGCATTCACATCCAAACTTTGTACCTGTTTACATACCTTCAACTACAAATAACTGTCTCATTTTGGTTTCACTTCAACAGAAATGTAACAAAGAAAAACTAGAATTTACCACAAGGTTTGCCTGAAGAGTTGTTATTGTGGAAGAAACAAAAAAAAGGAAAATTTGCACAGTTAAAAGCAAAGAAGATATGGCCTTTCATCGCTCATCAGATGAGTATAATAAGTGAATACGATCCTCCACATCAATTAGATGATATATTTGTAGGAGGAAAAATGAAAGAGAAAACAAAAACAAATGTTGGGTGGATTGATGCCATCTCACAAATGAATATTCCAGTTAGGGCAGTGGAAGATAAAACAATGATGAAAACATAAAACAGTTCATTAAGCTATAGTTCAATCTTAAACAATGGGCAAAATCACCACAAATTAAATTATTAATTATTGGTAATCTAATTTTAACAAATGTATAATCTTTATTGCTGCATAGCTCAGATAAGCATTTCAAACTAACAAAAATAGACTGAAAAAAATGAACATCATCTTATTATGGGAGGACTTTCCTTTTTATTTTCAGTCTTAAAAAATATGACAATTTATTTATTAAAGTTATAATATAAAGATATCATTTGTTTGCCCACCGCTCTCCTTATATGCTTAGATTTATAGGAAAAATTAAGTTTTTCCATTCAAGTTTCCTTCTAGGTTTTACTGAGAGAAAAATACCTGTTTTTACATAATAGTAATTGTGTTTCTTTTTCAATAAAAAAAAATGAGAAACATTGAATCTAGGTATATTAAGTCTAATAATTAAGTCAAATTTTTCTACAAATATGGGGAATTTTAAAGCTAGTGTTTAATATGTAATTTTTATCATATTAAAAAAATTTCAAACCATCAATAAATGTCTAGTTCTGTGCACTGAGAGGTCTGTTAAAATGTTTGCATTGCAGAACATGACTAATTATCCTTGGTCCTCTTATCTGTTCTAGGTGATACAAAGGATACTGTCACAGGCTACCTACATCAAGATCTGCTTCTACGATGTGACTGCAAGGGACTTAATCGGACAAGAGGATTTAAGTGGCAAATTACAATGAAAAAAGAGTTTTGCTGCCTAAACAGC
>JAHUTJ010035840.1:0-10299 GCA_036250325.1 Characodon lateralis
CTGTACTCATCTTCTTGTCCATCTCTGATCCACCCCACAACTGCAGAATCATCCGAGTATTTCTGCAGATGACAGGAGTCTGTCTTGTATTGGAAGTCTGAGGTGTACAGAGTGAAAAAGAATGGTGAGAGTACAGTCCCCTGTGGCGCTCCTGTGCTGCTGACTACCTTGTTAGAACCACAGCCCTTCAGTCTCACAAACTGTGGTCTGTTTGTCAGGTAGTCTTTGATCTAGGAGATTGTTGAGGGCTCCACCTGAGTCTTCTGGAGTTTCTGACAAAGCAAAGCAGGTTGAATTTTGTTAAATGCACTGGAGAAATCAAAGAACATGATCCTCACAGTGCTGCTGGCTTTGTCCAGATGACAGTTAATTTGTTGAAGCAGGTGTATGATAGCATCTTCAACTTCAACTCCACAGTGATAAGCAAACTGAAAGGGGTCCTGATAGTTTATTGTTTGCTTACTCAGGTGGGCCAACAGCAGTCTCTCTAGGACCTTCTACGACTGAGCTTTTACTGTGACTAACTGTATGTGCTCTCTTTCATACTTTAAACTTGAAAACTGTGTTCTTTTTGTGTCTCTGCTCTGTTCTCTCAAACCCACAGTCGGTCGTGGCAGATAGCCGCTCACACTGAGCCTGTTTCTTCTGGAGGTTTCTTCCTTTTAAATGTCGCTACATGCATGCTCAGTATGAGGGATTGCTTGAAAGTCGCCAGTGAGTGTCCACTGTCCCTACATGCTCATCCAGGAGGAGTGACTGCTACAAGTCACTGACTCGATGCAATCTGCTGGGTTTCCTTAGATAGAAAAACTTTTTACCAATTTGAATAAATAACTGAATCTGACTGCACTGTTCAATGGTTAGGATTAATTGGAATGTATGTACCTGACTTGAAATCTGTATGATTCAATTGAATTGACTCTGTGTAGTGCCTTGAGACAACACGTGTTGTGAATTGGCGCTATATAAATAAAACTGAATTGATTTGAATGACATGGCACCACAGATCATCACTGACTGTGGAAATTCACACAGAACCTCAACCAATATGGATTCTGTGCCTCTCCACTATTCCGCCAGACTCTGGGACCTTGACTTCCGAAGGAAATGCAAACTTTACTTTCATCTGAAAGGAGGACTTTGGAGCACTGAGCAACAGTCCAGTTCTTTTTCTCCTTACCCCAGGAAGATGCTTGTAGCCCATATGTAGGATTCGTCTGTGCGTACTGGCTCTTGATGCTCTGACTCTAGCCTCAGTCCTTACCTATTGAAGCTCCCCCAAATTCTTGAATGGATTTTGCTTGACAATTATGTCAGAATCCGTGGTGTGTCCGCCTGCAGCTAACCATTTTACCGCCAGGTGCCGTTGCCTGGAGGTGCTGGAGAAGGGACAGGTGCAGCTCATCAGGCTTATCAACTGGGCAGTATATGAAGAGGCCGCGCCTGCACTTCGTTGCCTGNTCTACTCTCATAGTTTGAAAGTTATTTCTGAAATTTTCTGTAAACTTGCACTGATTTTGCCTGTCCTGACACTTCCAGGTGCCTTACCTCTGGATACGATGGAGTTGACCAGAGATTTAAAGAATCGGTCTGAACCGAGTCCTGAATTGAACCTTCAGGCTGACTCTTCTGTGAGCCACCAGCAAAGCGAATCCTGTCCGCCCTCCCAGCACCTTCAGTCGGCCCCGTCTCAATGAACACAGCGGTCAAGGCGAGCCACTCTCTCTTATACCACTGGATCTATGACCATTGCCCGGGTTTCCCGGCGCTTACCTGTAAGCTGCACAATCAGTTCTGGTGCGTTTTCTGAAGTCCAGTTTGAAAACTCTGCTCTTCTCCCACAGCCAGACGGTTCCAGTCCAGTTTCCTGTTCTCAGGATCATTTGTTTAAATAAACATTCACCAATCTCATCTGTCTCTGGTTGTTATCTGCATGTGGTTCAGGTCGGCAGTTAACAGTTATTCTTGTTGCTGATGCATCTATCCCTACCACACTTTTTCCTTTTACTCAACATGAATATCCTTTAACACAGAACTCTGTGAACATGAACAACCAGCTTCTTTAGCAATGACCTTCCGTGACTTACCCTCCTTGTAGAGGGTGTCAATGATTGTCTCTCAGTCTGATTGTGACCCAGATTGAGAGAGGCTCAATTAAGAGGTTCAAGAAACCTTTGCTGGTCTTTGGAATTCATTCATTCATCTTCTATACCGCTTATTCCATAGTGGGTCTCGGGGGAGCTGGTGCCTATGTCCAGCAGTCTACGGGCGAGGGTACACCCTAGACAGGACACTAATCCATCGCAGGGCAACACAGAGACATACAGGACAAACAACCATGCGCACACTCATTCACACCTAAGGGCAATTTAGAGAGAACGCATGCACGGGGAGAACATGGAAACTCCATACAGAAGGAACCCTGGCTGGAAGGGTTTTCATTATCTGTAAGCCATAATCATGAAAAATACAAGAAATAAAGACTTGTAATATTTCATGTATTATTATCTTATTCTCTATGTTTAATTAATCTATATCATGAGTTTCACTTTCTAAAGTAAGTGACAAAATTATTCACCTTTTTAAATATTCATATTTAATATTCAGATTTTTGGAGATGTAGATGTATGTGTATTCTGGTTGGCTATTTTTTTTTGGTGTTTTTTTTTTTTTTACTTTTTCTTTAACATGTGACTTCTGTGTTCTGCATTTTTTGTATCTGCTCTTTCTTTTCTATCACCAGCCGGTCACAGCAGATGGCTGCTCATACTCAGTCATGTTCTCCTGGAGGTCTATTCCTTTCCACTGCCGTCACATGCTTACTCTGGAGGAGGGATTGCTGCAAAGTTAGGGACCTAAGCTGGGTTTCGTTAGTTGTACGTTTAGTCTAATGGTCTTGTATCAGCCAACCTAATGATGTTCTTTTAGGGGAATTTTTCCTATGGCATTCAGAACATTGTTGTGCTCAGGCCAAGAACTAAATGCCACTCTAAGTATTTTATTCCTTCTGTCATTAGACTGTTGAAATTTGACATGGCCTAAATGTTTTTATTATGGTAGTTATATTTTGTTGTATTTGTACTGTGTTTTTGTTTAATTAATTAATGATTTTGGTTAATGGAAGCTTGTTGAGGTGAATGCATGGACTGGTTGGCTACAAATGAACTGGGGCAGATAAAGTCTGACTAAATGCAGTGAATTGGAAAGTGTGTATAGCCATGTAGTGTTTGTAAATGAGAACTGGTTCTAAAACATCTTAACTGCTGAAGTAAAAGTAAAATAAAAATAAGTGTGCTATATAATCATAATCTATCTTATTAGATGTATTTGAATATATTTCTGTATATAAAATGGATCTTTCCTTGTAAAGTGCCTTGAGATGACATTTGTTGTGAATTGTTGCTAATAAATAAACTGAATTAAGGAATTTACAGCATGGATATTCTTTACCAGTCATGTTTTCTGTTTAATTTCTCAAGAGGATCTTAACATCCTGCAATTGTTGACATGTGTCTCCAGTTGGGGTTCCAACCTCAACTTTAGGAGCTACTATTGTCCATTAGTGAAGGAAACAAATCTAAAATGATAAGATATTGAAATTTTGGTGCTGTATATGGTATTTCATAGTGGACTGTTTATTGACAAGAGCAGGTTACTCATTCAAATACAAAAAAAAAACCCTCATTCAGTTTTTTTTTTGGCAAACATCGCTTGGCTAAATTAAAACAATTTTTTTTCTTGTTTTAATCTGAGTAAGAACTTACCCTCTCCTGCTTGTACATGCATGTCCACATGTAAACTCTTGTGTACACCAAAATATTGCTGTCCCAGCTTCTTGTGCATAGTACAAATAAATGTATGCTGGAATAAAAGCACAAAGCTTCCATAAATGCTATTCCGACAACTTTACTCTTTTGGTCTCACACCCTCATTACTATTTTCCTCTACCCCCCACCCTTCTACTGCACTGTGTCTCTAAAAGGACATTCTTATTTCTTTAGAGAGGGGGAGGCTAGCAGGTAAACAACACGAGTGTATTAGAACAGGACATAAATAACCAAAATAAGCTAATAAGAGTTACGTATCCAATACTACAAATACAAACTGAAACTTACACCTTAAAGGTTTATAAGAAAATCACATTACTGCCTTGCAGTGGGACTCATGGTTGTCATTTAGAAACAGAAGTCAAATCTATCAGACACGTAGATTCTCAGCTATTTGTCTATCTGTGCTGTCATCTCTGTTTGCTCATATTAGGGAGGGCTCACTCAGGGACAGGATATGGGAATTAGGTACGGCCTTATTGCACTGTAGCTACATAATTCTGAATGGCTCCCATCTGTTCTGCCATAAAGGATAGCTCTACACTCTAGCGGCACTCGTGTTGCATGCTGCCAGAATAACAGAATCGGATAGATGAGCAGCACTGATATTGCTAGCCACAATACCGCTCTCTACTAAAAGGCTAATGTGCTGGGCTTATTCTATTAGAAAGGGATAAGAGGTTCTAATATAAACACACATACACAACTGACTAACTGCATACCCCAAGTTGATATCTGATCGAAGGTACTGAACTGGTAGGCTAGTCAGAGGTCCAGGCATACCTTAAGGGATATAAGTTAGAGCTAAGAAAGGTGGAAAGAAGAGGAGTGATGGAAAAATGTGAAGAGATGGAAAGTGAGGGAGAGAGGGAGCAGTGTGGTCTGTTTCATTACAGTGAATCTTGACACTGCTGCATTCTCAACACACATGGACTGGATTATAGGCGATGTAGACTGCTCCAACCCAGTATAGCTCACCAACACTTTCTTAAACACAGGCCCACTAACAATGCATGGGCAAACATCACAGCTGACTAGAAAACTGTAATGGAGGAAGATAAACTATTTGCTTGCACACACATTATATAACTCTTAATCCTAAGAGTGAAATTTTTGGGAGAAGTGCAACATTGAGGTTAGAGAACCAGCCTGCTTCTGATAGTCCACCTGTGGATTACTGGAGGAGTATAAAGAGATCAACTGGAAACTATGACCGTACCACACTGCCTGGTTTTCTGTCTGGTTCCCACAAGTGCCCCTTCCCTTTTTGGCCCCTTTCCATCCTGCGTTTCTTGCCCACACATATACATTTATATAGCCATATTTAAATGTCTCCAAGTAGTTTTTTTTATGTCTCATTGACTTAAACATATATATATTAGCTTTAAGGAAACCCTTAGCCCCCAGCACATTTTTTGCATGCCCCCATTTAAAGTCATCCTGAGCCAATAGGGGGCTTCGATATAAAACCCGAAAACCAGAATTATAATTTATGACTCAGCATTCTTCATTTTATGCATTCTTAGCTTGCAGCCTTAAGTAGAAAAAAATCCTCATAACATTTCTGTGTTGTACTGCAATTAACTACCCCACACACTGACACACAAAGGGGTGGGGTAGTGCGTTAAAATTTTATTAAGACTGAAAAAGCTAAGTGCAGAAAGACAGACTGGCCCATCTCTGGTTTTTCTCATCGTGTCATTTTTATCACCTATGGGCTTTGGTGTGCTCGCTTTAGGCAGTAGGGGTGTGTATAGGTCTAACCACACAGTTACCTATATGGCCACAGAGTGCATGCACCACATGGCTGTGCAACCAGCATATGAGCACTTCACAAAAGAACCTATAAACCTCAAAATAAACCAATGCTTTTTAGTCGACTGAAATTCACAAGCAGTGGAAACGGAGTCGGGTTCTGTTACACTTTGCTCTGTCAGGCTAGGGTATGCGGCGAATAGAGTGGCTCTATCAGTGTTTCCTGTTAATGGCAACTCAAGCCATTTGAAAAGGGTTGTTGTGCAAACCATTAGGGCTCTAACGGTATATTAAACTGCCAGGATGAGATGACACACTATATTACTGAGTTCACAAGAACAAGATGTAATAAAAGTTTATCATTATCTTTGGGAAAACTAAGATTCCCCATTGCTGTTTTAGCAATAGAGTAACATTTACATAAATTGCACCTTATATAATCTGTAATTACTGTAGAATAATTTCAGTCCAGGTTTGACTAATTCACATGTTGCAGTTTCTATCATACCCTCATACCCAGAGTTGCTGGCCAGTCTTACAGCCAATTGTTTGTAGTCCACCCTGTCAATGCAACAGGGCAGCAATTTAAGAACTACTATTTTTACCACTTCAATATAGAATAACATTTTCAAAGATAAGTTACAGGGTCTCAAGCCTAAAACACTCACCTTCATACCCAGGACTCATGATAACAGCTTAAACCTAAGTCACATGCTGACAGCAACAGGACAGTCAGACTCCTCTTTGACGAGAAATATTATGGCATTTGAATTTCTTGTTACACCCTTATAAAGCTTTGGTGAACTGTCTGGAAATTATATAATGCTCCAGGGCAGTAACAATGAAATCTACAATTAGTAGAAGATGTAAAAACTTACAGATGCCAAAGAGATGCAGGTTCCCAAGGATAGCCCTCATCAAGCCCATATTCCCTCTTCATCATCCTGTTAGCAAACAGAAAACACAATATTCTATATAGTAGTTATGGCATGTTATTGTTTTATACATACTGTTCATATTTATATTTAATTATCGTATGTTTTCAGTTTAAAATAACAGTTGAACTCTGAGATTAAGACAATGTGATTTTTAGTTATAAGCCTAATGATCGTGCTCTCTTCCCCAGAACCAATTATACGTAAGAGTTTTTTTTTTTTCTTTAACTGTCCAGACAAAAGCTCTACAAACAAGAAGGCTAAATTACTTAGACAGTAACTTTATCATGATTAGCATGAACTGGCAGCTCGCCACAATCAAACCCTTACATGCTTAATGCAAAAGTGATTCTAGGCAAAGCAGAGTCTGTGCTAATATGACACCGGAGCAAAAAACAAGCTGGGTCTTGGCTGCAGTTTTTGGTGGTTTTGCTGAACTGAACAGTTCTGACAAGGTTAGTAAACTTAATGAGCTACAATGAAGCAGCTAGGCTACAGATGTAATGGCTTTCCGCTGCAACATGCTAGAAGCTAAATGCCAAAATGAAATGAATGGCTTTGACAAGCCTGGTAAACAGAGCTGAACCCTTAACTACTGATTCTGCAAAGTTATACTCGTACAGTATAAGAAAACACATAAGGTCCCAATGCCATCCTACTTTTCTTAAACCTAAAACAGATACAGTGCTAAGAGTCAGAAAGAAATGCCAGCCCAAAAGAAAAGTTTGTTTAATTCAGTCCCTGACTAACACTTTATAGCTGTTTTTTTTAATTTTCTTTCTATACTGTTGGCAAGTATCTGGCGGTAGTGTTGGCATAGCTAAATGAGAACAGCATGAGCACAACATGCCCATCAAACTGCACACACCACACTGAGAATCAGACCCAGAATGCATTCCATGAGAGTAAAAAACACTTCCTGTACCTGTCTCTTCAAATTAGACTACCTGTCCTCTGACTAGGCCCATTATAGATCAGGTAAATAACAGAACAGTTAGAAGATTGGAATATACTCAAAAAAATGTGGCCATGTGCTGTGTGCAACATGTGGTTCGGTTCCTTTAGGTGTTTTAAATGTGCCGGGGTAGTGTCTTTGCTGGCTACCATGCAAATGGAGAAGAAACCAGCTAGTGTGGTTACTGTTATGTTATCCATAGCACTAGCTGCATCCTGGAAATCGATTGTGGTCTGTAGGGTGAGTATAGAGACCATCTTTGTCATTATAATCATTATCATCATCAATCATTCTTCGAGTGATGTTTCTGGACCAGCAAGGCAGTATTACTGGCAGTCTCAATTGTACATTAGGTTTGAAAGGTGAAAGAAAGATCAAAAGAAGGGTCAAAATCATAAAAATAAGGTGAGTGGGGAAGAATTTATACCATGCACCAAGAAGTTACTATATATATATTTAAAATTATATTTACATGCAGTGTATTAAAAGACACAATTACTTTTCTAAGTAACTAACCATAACCATAACTAACCTTAACTAACCAGTTTGAAGCCAGTTAGGATTACCAAAATGATGTCTATTTGCTAAATGCCAGAATAATAAGAGCAAGAATTGTTTGGGTCAATTTTTTGGTATACTTCCACAAGCCTCTTATGATAGCTAGCTGGGATTTAGGCCCATTTATTCTTACAGAACTGTGGTAACCAATTTAGGTTTGTAGGCCATCTTGTTTGCCCACACATTTTCAGCTCTGCCTCCATTTTTTTTAGGATTATGATCCAGGCTTTTCTGACATTGACATTTTTGTCCTTATGTCACTGTGTAATGAATCTGGCTGTAAGATTAGGGTCATTACCTATTAGGAAGATCCATCTGTGCAAAAGCTTAAACATCCTTCCCTTTCATGCTAGAAGAACATCACCTGTAGTCTCTAGGACCTCAAAGAGCGTTCGAACATTACTGGAGTACAGCAAATTTGGGAAAATGTTTTGGTGTGAGGGCAATCCTGAGTACTATGCTCGTAGTACTTGGTGTAAAGATTTTTCCCTGCAGCTTTCCTGGCCATCCTATCACAATACTACTATAACACGATTGTAATAGTGATGTGATGTTCTACACCAGGATGTTTACTTACATTCTTCAAATCTAAAATTTGTGTAAATAGACACATAGACACAACCCTATGAGCATCTGCTTGCACTTTTTAGCCCTTATCCAACTCCCTCCTCACCACCAAACACAATGCCAGGACTTCACCTTGACAAAGTGACAAATATAAATTACATTTAAACTGCAACCTGAGAACCCCTCAAACTTCATTGGTCTCAGCAACCAATCTATTTGCAATCTGGAGATATGCGCACTTCTTTCTAGCTGTAAGGCTTAAGGCTCAGTTATAGTCCTGCTTTGGGGTGTCACGCAGGACTCCACTAATGGAGCGCTAGCCTGAACAAGCACTGTAGGTGTTTAATGTTGACAAGGACGGTGCTGCAGTATTCTTTGAAAACACAGGGGGCAGTATGCTAGGTAATCAGTAGAAATGCAGTAAAAGAAAGAAGAAGCGCTTCATGAAATGGCTGTGTGCACTATCAAAATAGGCTGTCTTTTGAAAATGGACGTATAAGTACTGACAACATTGCTGCATTGCTGATTGGGTGGGGGGTCAGCCTGTCAGGTTCTCAGACCATATGCTGCACACTGCATGTAATTGGTCTGCATGGCTGTTATCCCAGAAGGAAGCCTCTTCTAAAGATAATGCGCAAGACTAAAGACATGCATTGCTAGAACCCTATCCTGTGGCCTGATGAGACCAAGATAAACTTATTTGGTTCAGATGCAGTCATAGGTGTGTGCTGCCATCCAGGTGAGGAGTACAAAGACAAGTGTGTCATGCCTACAGTCAAGCATAATGGTGGAGTTTCATAGTTTGAGGCTGCATGAGTGCTGCTGGCTATAGGGAGCTACCTTTCATGGAGGGAACCATGAATGTCGATATGTACTGTGGCATGCTGAAGCAGAGCATGATCCCCTCCCTTTGCAAACTGGGCTGCAGCCCAGTATTCCAACATGATATTGACTCCATACACATCTCCAAGTTGACCACTGCCTTTCTTGCTTTGCAGATGCATACAGGTAGGCATGTGGTTGTGTATATGCAAACCTTTTGAAGATCAGGCCCTTAGTGCACAATTTGGAAATTTTTACTTAGGTCTGTACTCACTTTTGTTGCCAGTAGTTTATACATTAATGGTTGTGTGTTGAGTTATTTTGAGTTGACAGAAAAGTTACACTATTTTGCCAGCTGTACACTGACTATGTGACATTGTATCAAAAGTGTCATATCTTTAATGTTCCTCAATGAAAATATATAATAAAATATTAACATAACTTTAAGGGGCGGACTCACTTTTATGAGATGTGTTAGTTTGTTGAACTTACACTATAAAACATTACATTACAACAGTGCTGGATAATTCCAGAAAAAAAAGAATATATATATATATATATATATATACAGGGGTTGGACAATGAAAGTGAAACACCTGTCATTTTAGTGTGTGAGGTTTCATGGGTAAATTGGATCAGCCTGGTATTCATTGGTTGTCTTCATTGATTGCACATTGCACCAGTAAGAGCAGAGTGTGAAGGTTCAATTAGCAGGGTAAGAGCACAGTTTTGCTCAAAATTTTGAAGTCCACACAACATTATGGGTGACATACCAAAGTTCAAAAGAGGACAAATTGTTGGTGCACGTCTTGCTGGCGCATCTGTGACCAAGACAGCAAGTCTTTGTGATGTATCAAGAGCCACGGTATCCAGGGTAATG
>JAHUTJ010035841.1:0-10294 GCA_036250325.1 Characodon lateralis
GCCAGGGACTTAAAAAAGCTCAACAAGCTGATAAAAAAGGCTGGCTCTGTTCTGGGGACTCCTCTGGAACCTCTGGAGATCATTGTGGAAAGATGGATTCTTCATAAAATGAAGAACATTATGGAGAGCCCTGAGCATCCTCTTCATGAGACTGTCCTACAACAACAGAGTGTCTTCAGTCAGAGGCTTCTTCAGATCTGCTGTAAGACAGAGCGCTACAGGAGATCCTTCCTGCCCACAGCCATCAGCATCTACAACGGCTCTTTGAGGAAACCTTCACAATATGAGCTACAACAACATTTAATTTCCCTTTGGAATTAACAAAGTATTTTTGAATTGAATTGAATTAACCTATTTGTACCTATTTGTATCTAGTTTAGGGCTGCACGGTGGCGAAGCTGGGAGCGCTTTTTCCTTGTAACAAGAAGGTCCTTGGTTCCAGCTCCCCCGCGACCCTGTATGGAAGCAGCGGTTATAGAAAATGGATGTATGTGGCTTAGCTTCCAGGACTCATAATAAAGTCCATGAGCCCTGAGCTCTAAGTAAATTGGCACAAACACATTAACAAGAATAACAACAAACCGCATGATTCAGGGTATTTATTTTTTCATTTTCTACCCTAAGCTTAAGTTTAATTTTAGCTGACTTATGGTTAATACACAACATCATCATGTGAGCTCGCCTCACTAATGGCTAACTATGTCCCTTCACAGCAGAAGTTTTCTAATGGGTTTGAGTGCTCAGGTCAGTTTGTCCTCAGAGAAGATTAGAGCTCTCAAATAGATGTTGAGTGCAAAGCAAAACATCCTAAACTTTAAAATGTTTATGCTAATGACCAGAACCTGAAAATAACTTACATAAAGCTGTAATTCTGGATAATTCTATATGCAGTCTAAGAATAGGCTCTATGAAACCCTCAAATGTTTTTTCACAATGGTATTCTGGTGGGATAAATGAGATTGATTGGTTGATTGGTGGGTCTAATTTACTAGTAGTGACATGGAATATTTGTTTTTTCTCTCTGTGTTGAGCTCAGCCCATTCCAATCTAATATTGATATGGAACTCAATAAAACCATCATCCTTGGATCCGATATCAAGTCAAGGCCATCGATCCATCCATCAATCTAGACAGCATGGTTCTGTGTTAGTCAGATTTTTGTTCTGCAGGGTCAAGATTGTAACACGGAAATCTTGTACATCTAAATAATAAACTACATATAGTAATCTCATAAACTGCACATGAAAAGATGCTTCAAATGTATCAATGGAAACATTTTTTAGCTTTGCTGGATTACTTTGAGTTTAAATATATTGGTGAAGTTTGGCGCTGAAGATTCACAGTCTGCTGCTGCAGAGTGAGCAATCATCTTTTGTGGAGATATTTCAGTGTTGAAAAGGAGAAAATAGAAGACAAATGTGTGTTTACATTACAAACATTTAGAGCAGTTGAAGTCATGTCTGAGGGCTACAGTCAGGAGCTCTACAGAGAAGCATCAAGAAGCTTTTTTAGCAACAAGAAGGCTAACTGAATGACCAAAAGGTATTTGATCCTTTTGAGCATCCAACCTTTATTTGCCATGGAGAACGCATGATAAGAGAATGTTGGCAGACACTTAGAAGAATGACACAGAACACATACTTAAAGTCTAGAAAACAGAGACTGCTCTTACAGTTCACGATGCTAGCTGTGCTAAATATACTGATTACTAAGAAAAGTTGTTGAAAGGAATTTTAAAAATGTCTCCATCATTTGTTTTTTGGCACCTTTTCACAATAGTAAACTAAACTAGACTAAAAACTACTATGTTAGTATTTTGCTGAGTTGATGTAATGTTGTGATTGCTCATTATTAACGGATGACTGTTTATGGCAGAAAGGCTTGTTAAGACCGCAAGATGCACTGGCTTTTCAGAGCCTTATACCCACAACAGAAACTTTTCCACAATTTTCAAATAATTACCATTATGTCCTGAGGTTTGTTGTGCTCTGCACCCCCTCATTTCTTTTTACAGCTTGTATTCAGATTTAGCAGCTCTGCAGCTGAAAGTGTCATTCAGAGGCTTATGTAATTATTGGACTTGTAAATATCCATACAGATTAAGAAATGTACAAAAAATGCAGCAGTGCAGCTGAAAGTGCCTGTGTAGTCTATTTGCATGTGTTTATACAACACCAGGACCAAAAGACACTGTTTCTGTAAAAGAGCTCTGTATTAGAAAACATCAGTAGATGTTTAAATTCAGGATTGGATCAGAACCCAAAACTCTACTGGGCCCCATGATGAATTTGCAGTGTCCAAAATAGCCATCTTCACTAAATATGTGTTCATTGTATTATCTACTACACATGTTGTGATAACCATAGACCAGCGTAGTTGCATCATTGTAATTTCTACCTTAGCTACTCTCCTTTACTCATAAGAAACTGCATGTTTGCTTTAGTTTAGAGACAAAAATAATATATTTTTTTTTCTAATCTGTGGATGAAAATAAGGCAAAAGTAAAAAAAAAAAAGTTTGAACTGAAAAAAGCCAGCTTTGGTTTTCTTCATAAAAGCAGGTATTAAAATAGGAAGTATAGCATCAATGTAACTGTTAAAGAAATACATATAATGATAAAAAATGTAATAATATTTAATAACAATGCTTTTATTAATAAAGCACTTTACTATGTAGAAAACTCTCAAACTGCTTCAGTACAAATCAAATACCTCTTCTACATTCTTCTTATATATTTTATAGTGATTATTTATTATCCAAGAAGCTTCAGGGTTTCCTTAAATGCTTCTCTGCCGTGATATTAGAAATAAAGCATCACTTTTGTGATGACCAAATATGCCTCTCTCACACAGACTTCCTATTGTGAATTTTGGATTTCAGTGCAGACTTTGAGCATCGAGACTGCTTAGCTAAATAATAGCTTTGCCATGGCAACACCATGTCTTTTTGGGTCTCATACACTAGCACTAAGCCAAGACTCATTTCCATGACAACCTCATGAAAATCTTAACCACAAACCTGCCAACTGTCTTAACCACCTTCAGATTTCTAGTAAGAAACCCAGATTCGACATTCTCTACGCATTGATATAAACTTTAGTCAACATATATGCTGTCCACCTCAATTCCAAACACATCTCAACTTTAATACACATACACACACTTTCTGTTACATATGTCATTACCTGACTAGAAGTTATACAATCAGTGAAGGCACTCCTTCTTGAGAAGAACGTGAGGAGCTGCTGCCAGCGAGAGGAGGACGTGGAAGGGGAAGAGGAGGCAGGAGAGGAGGTGGAAGGGGATGAAGTGTGGGGAGGTGCCAGCTCCTCCGAAGAGCATCGCTTGGGTCCCAACTTTTGTTTGAGTCCTAGTCCCGCCCCTTGACCTCCAGATGCCCCGCCTACTCTGGAGCTGCGGGGGTACAGGGTGTTGTTACCAAAAATATAGTTCATAGTTTCAGCTGTCAGCTCCTCCTGTAAGTGTAAGCAAGCTAAAGTTTACAACGCAGCTGTTTTCCACCATTTCATATTTAGTTTTTCGCGTTTGTTGCTTCCTCTGATTCTTCGTTCCACTTGTGAGAAGTTGCAGGCAAATTTGCAGTCTTTTAAAAATGATCTATTCTTATTTTAGAAATCCACGTTTTCGCTTGAAACATTTTTTACAATTTTTCTTTCACTTTTTTAGGTCCTTTAGAGCTGATAGAGCAGTTGGGGAGCAGTGGAAGTGGGAGGAGCAGGTGGATAGTCCAGGGCCGGTCAACCGAGTCCACTTAGAAATGAGGCACTAAGTTCTCTGCCTTTGAATATTTGTCCACCCATTCGTCCATCTGATCGCCTGTTGTTGTTGTCCATGAATCTTTCTATCATCCCATTGTCTCTCTAAGATGAAATGTCCAGAATCCACATCCCTTAGCGTCCAGATTCTCCTCGATTCTGCTTCGTTCTTGCCCCTTGTCAAAGAAAAGAGTGAGGGGGAGTGAGGGCCAGGCACCGGCAGGATATGAGGATTGATTATTTCGGGTAGTTCACGCTCTGTCTTTCCCCACTCCACCTCTTTTCCCTCCCACCCTCCCTCTCTCTGAGTCCAAGGAGATGACCAGTCAATCTCCCCCTGTCACTGTGCCTTCTCCCATTAAATATGGGAGGAAGAAGGGAGGGCGTGATGGGTGGCTGAACCGATGAAATGAGGGAGGTGGAAAGATACAGGCGAGGAAGAGAGCATCTGAAGTAGGTGGATGGCAGCAGGAATCATTCTCCAACTCTTCTGCTTCTCCTTCTCTCCCTCTTACACCTCTGTTGTTCCTCCAAGTCTTTCTTCTTATCCATTTCACTCAGCATATTGCTCAGCCTCCTTTCTTTTGTTTAGGTAGCCTCCACCTACTCTGTAATTTCTATCTCCCAGTCTCTGTCTTTCAGCAAATTGTCTTTTACAGTCTTTTATTTCAGCTGCAACCCGATGCTGTCCTCTCCCTTACTGTCAGATATTATTACTGGTGGAAGCCCCGCCCCTGCTTTCCAGTCAGCCAATGATGTAACACCACCCTGTGTCTTTTACTCCAAAAACACTCACCCTAAAACATCCATGCATACACAGAAAAAAAATGCCTGTTGCAGATTGTGTTACATGGAAGGCAGAAAACAATTTAATGCACAGATGAACAAAGCTAGCAGAGGCCAGACAGATAAAGTAATCGTGTGAGAGTGACTGTGCATGTGTGAAAAAGAATCCAAAAACGTATGTATGCAACTGGCAATAGGTTTGGTGTTTCAAAGTGTGCGTGTGTGTGTGTTTGTATGTCTCTGTGGGCTTAGGCATAATTGTGGAAGATAGAGATCTTCTCCTAAGGCTGTTTTCAGACACTGCAGCACCCAGCTCTCCCACACACTCCTCTGTCACACACATAAGTATACATGAACAAATAAGCAAATGACTTAAGGACAGAAAACAACAGGCTATTGCTGAGAGCAGAATAGAATAGAGATGAGAAACAACCAGGATTGCCTGCCGCCTAACAATGTCCTTAATATACTTGTCATAAGCTGTATGGAGATGCATAGTAGGAGCTCAGACCTGTTTAATCAAAATGATTCCAAAGATACGTACTACCATTTGAAACACACAGCTAGCCGGCACAGCTATCTTTGCCTCCCAGTGGATTAGCTACAGGTGGAGCAGGACCCCTGTCACAGCTTCTTCCTGTGTCTCCGTGGGAACTGTTGCCATAGTAACAGCGTGCAGAGGCCTGAAATACACCTGGCACAGCCTGACTAATGTGTTGTTTCTTCAGATTGGGATAGATGTGATTTCTCACACTTTCCATTAGACTTCTAAACTGAGCTGGCTTAAAAGTGTGAAAAATGTTGTGAGCCAGATTTTTGCACTCGTGTCCCTCAGAAACTTACAAAGTCAATACAGGTTGTCATATGTTGTCAGGTAAAGCTGTTGGCATGATGCTTTCTGTGTTAAACGCAATTATTTACATTTGACTTACATGAAGTCACTATTATTGGAAGAGTATTGCAGACCCATCAAACTTTTAACTGTGTGTACCAATGTTTTGCAAATCATCGTGCATTAACCATGCATTTCCTTCAGACAAACAGATAATCTGGATCAAGGAGGACAATAAAGAAACCAGTGTTCCCTGGTTTGTGATAAACGAGCTTTTATGAACTGAAAGGTATAGGCAAACAAAAGTTCAATGTAAGCTGTTATTTCACATTAATTTTAAAGATACACAGTAAAACTGGCAGTTGACCAGAGCCAGACAGTTTTCAGATTGATTGGTCCTAAATCATGACCGGCTGCTGGAAAGTAAAAAAACAGACCTTTTTCTGATCCATTAATCCACCTTACATACGAGGAACCTCTGAGTGAGGAAGGCCCAAAGTTAGCGATTTTCAGCTTTTGATGTAGTAAAAAGCTTTCTTCAACAAGCTATATGTGCTACTTCCATTGTCCTTTTTTTGCAAAGGCCTAAAATAAAACATGACCCCGCCTTATTTTTGCTTAGCACCAATATGCATCCTGAATGATCCAGTTGTGCATACACATTGCTAAAAACATGCATGAACACACTCAAAATGGAGGATGGTTTTCTTTAGAAAGCCTTCAGGGCTGGAAAAGGACACTTGTATCTGCAATAGTTTGGCAGTCTGAACACCGTCTGTCCCGGGACACGTTAAATGACCACTCACTGATCTGGCATCAAATCAAACAGGAGAGTTAGACAGCTTTCCTTAGAAAAATGACTTCTGTAAACAGCTGCTATCAAAATCAGCTCTGCAGTCAGCTACTCTAAAATGATTATGTACCCAACTGGAATATTATAAAGAATGCTCTCTAACCAGCAGGTGTTTTATTTATATCTGCTGATATCAGAAGGCTGTCTTGGGAAGTTAATGTCTTTCTCATATTGAGTTTGTTTTAGCAATTTTGTGCTTATTATACACATTTTATGAAATTATTCCTGCAATGTGTAAAATCTCTATATGTGGAAGTCCATAATAATAAATCATTTTGCAGCGACTCATCAGCTATTTTAGTGCAATGCTATTTTGTAAGTAAAAATTTCTGTGAACTAATGCTGAGATTTGAAAACGTGGGTTAGGGTCAGGGAAGTGTTTTTCTTTTTTTTTCCTCTCTTATACTGCATGTATTAAAAGTACACAGGTGAGCTTTAAAGAGAAATCCCTCTGCTAAAATGTACAGTATCTCAGCTGTATTAGTGTCTGAATAACATTGCCGCTCAAGTGATTTAATGCATCTGTGATGTTACAGAAACATCAACAAACCTGTTGTTTGGATAGCTGACAGAACACCTTTTCACATGGCCCTGGGTTTATTTCTGTGTAATGAGTCTAACTGTGATCTGATCACTCAAGATAGATTTTAATTCCAGATGTGAATGGTCATTGCCTGGCTTGTCCACTTACAATCAGTTCAGCCAGCAGAAATGTTAAAACCTGGTCTAAAAAAGGCCTTTATACCAATAACTGTCAATAACTTTTCCATCATTGTTAATATAGGCTTTATTTGCAGTACCACTCTATTTACATTTTTTTCCACATTGGCCAGATACATTCTGCAAGTTAAAGTTGATCTAAACCTGGTTTAAAAACAGAACCCCACCCCATCTCCCAAAAAGTTTATTTGAGATTTAGATTAAACTCTTTAAACTTTTTTTTTTTTGCTATTGACTGTTTAGTGCCTTATGACACAGTTCTGGTCAGGTGGAAAGGCAGAAGCTTTAAAAGGAATCTTGGAAAGGGAGATCCCTCTCCAGTTTCAGTCTAATTACCAAAACTCTCCATAGCTAAATTAAAGCAACTGCTCATTCGCAGGGTTTCAGACACCTATTCTAAAATGCTTTAAATGTAACAACTATTGGTTACAGTCAGATTTTGGATAGTCCATCGAAATTAAAAAAACAAAAAAAAAACAACAACAAAAAAAAACTGTAACCATAAAAAATTCTGTGGAAGCTATTTTTCTACATGCTTTTATATTACCTTGAGCAAACAGTGGTTTACAGCATTCACCTACTATTCTGAAGGTCGGTGGTTCGATCCCTTGCTTCCCCATTCCATTTTAACTTCTGAATGCCATTAAGCAATCATTAGTGTGCATATCTTCATGACAGTGATACTCAACTCAATTAGAGTAGCTTCAATAGGTCTATACCAGCGTTATGAATGTAGAATATGAATCCATTAACCAGCAGCTACATATCTCTTTCCAATCAGTATCCTGTAGTCTCTGTGATAGTAATTATTAATTATATATTAGCCCTAGAAGATTGTGTTTAGGGGAGTGGCTGGCCTGACTGCTTTTGAGCCATTGAGGAGTGAAAATTAGATTCAATCATAATTGCCCTAAAAAGTGTATTTCTATGTGAATCTAAATAACTAATAATTCGTTAGTTAGAAAACACACACAAAAAATTTGTGCGTTTTTATTTTTGCTTTGCTTTATAGTGTGTATCGTAACACCTTGTTCCATGAAAGCTTGGATAAACTAACCTTCAAACAACCTTCAAAAATATTCTCTTGTTTAGACATTTTATGAATAAGCCTTATCCAACCTTTACAACCAATACAAAGTGGACTCAGCAAAATTACCTGATCAGGTTAACTCCTAGGTGCTTCCATTTGAAGGTTTTTGGACACATCCAAATGGGAATAGACCCCAGTCAAGACCCAGAACTCATTGGAGAGAATTTATATCCCTTCTGTGCTGGCAAAGCATTTCAGGTCAGGTCCCAGGCAAATTTATTGTTAGTAATTTATTATTAATAACTATGTAACTATATGAACTCAACTGTTTTTAGAAAGGTCAATAAGCAATAAATTCATTCTCCAGACACAGAGGCACCCTGCTACCCAAATCAGAGCTGTTTAATCAAAAAAGAGTCATTTGTTTTTTAAGAAGGCTTAATTCAATGATGACTAAATGCAAATATTAAGCCTTCAATCAAGGGCTGGTGATTATATTCACCCTATTTATAGATCAAATTAACATGAAAGTCTATAATAGGTCAAAATGTTCTTGGTTCTTATTTTGTATAAATACAAAAAAATATAATTAGATTACAGCTTCTTTACAGCCAGCAAATTGAAACAGTTAACTTAGCAATTAGTCACAATAGCAAAAATAAATACATGCTGGCAGAGACAGCAACAGTTCAGTGGCACACTGACCATACCTCAACCCTTAATGTACCTCTCTCTTTCATGCACTTTTTTTCTTGTCTCCCTTAAGTCAAATGTCAGCCAGTGAATGCCAGCTCTATTAATATTTTAGAAGCAATTAAATAAAGCACACATCATAAATGTTTAATGTCAGACTGCTGAGAAAGCCAAATTTTCTCTTCTATCATTACAGGTAGACAGTGCCAGTTGCAGGCAAAGGCCATGTTTACTTGTTAAACAGATTATAAGCTCTCCCCCCAGCTCTGTCTGTCGGTTCAGCGTGGACTGATACATAAACAGTTTTGCTTTGTTCTTCATCGGGTTCTATGTAGACAAGCCCAGACACAGAAACAATGTTCAGCTGTAACCTGACATATATTGCAGACTTTTACTAACAGGACAAAAGTACCTGTTAACTTAGACTGGGAACAGCGGTCACCAAATAAATACGTAAACAGATATTTCTACTGTAATTATATTAACATTATCAATATCTATAAGGCAACCGTGATGCATTTAGAGGCACTGTGATTTAGAATCTATTCACATCTTTCCTGTGGTCTGTTCTAGTGTTCCAAACCATTTTGGCTTCTCCCCAGCTCTTCCATTAGATTACTTTCTGATTCTGGTAAGAACCATTTCGCAAAGCTATGTCAAGCTCCCATGGTAAATGATGAACATAAGGAGGTATACACCAAAGCGTTTGCAAAACAAGCAAATAAGAGCAAGGGGATAATGTGAGGACAGGAATACTGCTTTGAGAATGAAATTAACTAATATTGCTACAACCTAAACACTGTAAAAACCTTTGCAAACACTTAAAAAGTGTTAATGTCACTTAAATATGTCCAAATAGTATCAAATTGGAACCACAAACCTATGTGACAGACCGACACTGCAGGGTGTAATAATTACTGTATATAAATAGTAGTGTATAAATAGAAGTGGAAGGAAAAAGATGCAGTTAAAACAAACAAAAACTTTTGACAAACCAAAATCTGAAAAGAGTTGTGTTTTTGATTTAAACTCTCTTTACTCTTATACCCCTAAATAAAATCCAGTGCAACCACTTTCCTTAAGTAGAGTAAATTCTATGATTATGTTCTATGATTATGTTCAGCCGCCTCAGGAGTCCCACAAGCCAACCACAGCCGATAGGACTCCTTCTTCAGCTTGACAGCATCCCTTACTGCCGGTGTCTGGGATTGCCGCCGCGACAGGCACCGCAGACCTTACGGCCGCAGCTACGGGCAGCAGCATTGACAATAGATGCGGAGAACATGGTCCACTCGGACTCTATGTCTCCAACATCCCCCGGGATCTGGTCAAAGCTCTCCCAGAGGTGGGAGTTCAATACATCCCTGGCCGAGGGCCCCGCCAGGCGTTCCCAGCAGACCCTCACTATGGGAGGAGTTTGGTGAGGCCATGGAGAAGGACTACCGGTTGGCCTCGAAGCGATTCTGGCAAACCGTCCAGTGCCTCAGGAGGGGGAAGCAGTGCTTCGCCAACACTGTTTATAGTGGGGGTGGGAGGCTGCTGACCTCGACTGAGGACATTATTGGGCGGTGGAAGGAGTACTTCGAGGATCTCCTCAATCCTGCC
>JAHUTJ010035842.1:0-10292 GCA_036250325.1 Characodon lateralis
TTGAAGAAATATTATTAAGGGAATATTTTGGAAAGAGCCAAATCTTTCTGGAGAAATGGGGCTTAATGATGTTTACTTAGTTATCAGATTTAGTGAAATAATGTTTAGGGACTATTATTCACTAGCTGGAAAACTAACAACCTTTCTGTTAAATATTCTTTAGCACCAGAATCAAACACATACCTTTTAAAATACCAAAGTCAATAAAAGGGTCAAAATGCATAAGGGCGGACGGCGCGTTATGATCAATCTTCTGTTTAAAATCACCCTTCAAGTAAAGTTTGTCTTAACTTTAAAAACATACAAACAAAGAACACAACCTGAGCACGTGGGCTGCAGACAGCCTGCTAGCACCAAGATAGCTGAGTTCAACACAAACAAAACCAAACTTTATAAAATGAAAACGTTTAGATCATTTCAATCTAAATATCTCTCTATTACTCTCTGCCCAAAACACTTAACCTCATGAACTGTGGTGAGGAATGTTGTCCAAGCAACGATGAAGTTTGAAGAAGGTATCCACAGTGAACAATGGTTTGCTACAGCTAACCTCCTTAGCTTTGCGGCGTTGAAGGTGCTCTGTGAACAAAGGGTTAGCTTCCTGCTAACCTCCAGCTGTGTATGAAAAACAGCTCGTTGTGTCCACCAACCACACTGCACGTTAACACGGTGATGTGGTCTCTGCTGCCTTCCTTCCAGACTGGGAGACCGCGCCACTTGGCTTCATAGAGACCGCTTCTCTGTAGGAACTTCTCTGGGACAGTTTGCTTCTGCAGGCCTCAGAGAAAAAGTAAGCAACTCTTACAGCTTAATTTCCCCGTTCATGAATGAAAATACCGGATACACCGACAGTATTTCATTCGTACTTATCTTTGCATATGATTGATGATCGTATGACATCCTAGATCGTAGAGACATCAGCGCGCTTTGTCCCCCTCCTATCCCGATGAAAACCGGCTTGGAAGAGAAAGACTTGTGGGAAGGTGGGGGGTTTATGCGGGGAGTGGCATCATGGGAAGTCCGCTGTTACCCCCGATTCCTAAGTTGTGGCAGAAGTAGGTTAATAAAATTTATTTTTAAAGTTCCAGAAGAGTCCGTACCAGAGTTTAATGTTGAAATCCATGGCTGGGTCCCAACACTGGTCTCAAAACTGAAGTTGTTCATAGAAGATATTGACTGCCAATAGCAACTCTACCGAACTCCAATTCAAAGAGTCTGAACTATTCCTAATATTGTTAGGCAGGAGCGGTAGAAAATCTTTAGACCTTGCAGTGATAAGGATACAAGGGGAAAACTGTTGGATGAACTTGTGTCTTGACTAATTCTGTGCTCATTCAACCAGTTGTGAATCCTTGAGAGCTCACACTCAGACCAATGAACAATGGTAACACTTGATCCAACACTAAAACACTATCAATAGTCTTTCTGTATGTCTCTCTGCATCTGTCTTGTCTCAATGCAGAAGTCAGAATGGCAAAGCCTCCAATCACATTACTGTAAACCCGAGAACATTTAAATGCTAATGTTATAAGCTCACATGCCTAATATGATAAGCTGACAAGCTTATTATAAGCTCAGAAGTTTTAAGAGTTTCTCCCATTAGTTATCACAGGAGGCATTAACTTGCATCACTGAACTGTGCCAAAAGGTATGGAGTTAAATTCTCCTTCAGAAGAGATTATTTTGGCAGGCTGCTGACAGTACTATACAGTTGCAGGATTGTAGAAAATGGTATTCCAGAGACAGAGATGTTTGCTATGAGAGGTTTGAGCTAAATGTGTATGTGTGTACACATGAGTGTTCACTACATGTGGCTATACAGTGTGAAGGATCATTTATCCAACAGAGAGTTAAACAACAGTTGAGTTTTCTGCTGTCCTCATGATGCACCATGCAGAGTTCAGTGTCATTATGTGGATCAGAGTATAAAACAAATATTGAATGCAGGGTGGTGTCTCTCTTTTATATTGATAAAAGAAAAACCTGTGTGTTACAGTGGTATGGGAGTTAGGACTGTTGACACAATGCAAGGAGGTCACCAGTTTGAGTCACAGCTTTCTGTGTGGCCTTTCTACATAGGTTGTCTTTGCAATTTAATCACAGTAAAAATAGATTTATCTTTGATTTGGATTAGATACTTTGCATCAACCACATTACACCTCACCACCATGACCCTGAAAAGAAGAAAGTAAGTTTAAAAAAAATGTAGCAAAACTCATCGTAGCTCCACAAAATTATTTAAAAAATATTGAACTGAATGCTGTTTAGATTACAAAAACGTGTGTATTTTCCTTTTAAAATTTAAAGAACACTCACTGAATTTGTAACTTACAATTCCTTGAGAAAGGTATTTGGGAAATGAGAATGACTTAAATGACGTAAAGATTACTTCTGATAAAGTATTATGGATAGTACGCATCCATTATATTCATCCATTATAATCAAGAACAGCTGTTATCTGTTTACTAATATGCACTACCTGTAGTTGGTCTATTACATACAGTACAATCCCATTAGAATAAATTACCATTTTTGGTTGTAACATGGCAAAATGTGAAGATCTCTTGAGAACAGTCTGTAATTCTCTGTGATTTAACTGAATCATTAACATTAGGGTATTTACATCTTAATCAGGTCCTGTGTTCCACAGCAGTCACATTGATTAACCTTATCACCAGATGATATACTTTAGACGCATTATGAACAACAGGATGGGAACAACTGAAATGGGCCTTGATCCACAATCGTTCTCTGGTCTCAATTAGTCAGTGATACTGCATCTGAGTAACAGCTGGCAGCTTCTGTCTGTCTAATCTCTCACTACAGCTGTGCTGGAACAGGCAACATGCTAGCCTAATTAGCCATGCTGTCTCCACTGGAAAATCAAGCCTTGAGGTCCTAGATCAATGTTGCCATCCCCTATTCACTCTCCTCTTCTGCAATACAGGATTAGAAATGTCCAGAGCATTGTCACAAAAAGCCACTGTTGTCCATGAAATTACTTTACAACACTAGCAAGGAATAGCCGTTACAGTGTTTCATGTTTTTATGGGTATTTCAGGTTACCTAGTCATTGTCCCTTTTTAAATATATATATATATATATATATATATATATACTTGAGAAATTGGACTGCTCATACGTGCCCATATGTGTTAAAACTTAGCCTGTGCTTTACAAAATAAAAACCTTGACTAAATACATCTAATGTATGTGATCCAGCTAAGGTTGTACGATGTTTTAGTGCGCTTTTTGCTAAATGTATTGTATTGAAGTGGAGAAAAGCAGCTTTTGCTGGAGAGCTGCAGATTTAATAGCATGTCTAATGAATTCTTGATTATTTCTCTTTAACTGCTTTTTTGTGTGCATACATTAGAGAGGAAACATTATAGTATGTTCAAAAGTGTCAGTTTTGTAATTTGCAGCATTTAAATCAAAATTATATACCATTTCCTAAATTTAGCTTTTGGTTCACTGTAGTCCGACTGAGCACTTTGACAATCCTGAGTAAATGTATTAATATATGCAGGAAAATCGTCCACACCCACTTACAAATTTAATGGATTGGAAAGAGGGCAAGATTGAGAAATGAATAGACCATCAAGATTTGTAATTAGGTTGAAGCTACTTAAAGCTGATAGTAGAAATAGTAGACAATGTCAAACTGTGGAACAACAACCACTAGTGGTACTTTGGTTGCCTATAGTGGTATTTAGTAAAACATTTTTTTATCAAACATTTTCAAGGTTTTATTAAGCTAATTAAATGCCAAAAGAATGACTTGTTCATGCATGTTCGTCTTTGCTTTAGAAACAAACTGCTCAAAGGAGAAGAGAGGTGAGAACATTTGAAGGAACACCAAGTATACAGTAAACTAAAGTAGAAAACAGTCAACCAACAGCATAAGCTAGTGGCTGCTTATTTACCTATAATGCTGGAAAGTGGATCTGGTAATGACACCAAACCCAGATTTATAATGTTCCAATTGCAAGTCACAAAACCAATGGAATATGCTAATTTCTGTATTGACAACAGTCACTAACTAACTATAATTACCAATCCAACCCATCAACAGTTTATTTTTTGGATTTTATGTACCCATGCACTAAGGAACATGTTCATTCACTTCAATGCCAAAAGAATATGTGCAGCTTTAGCCAATGATTATTTATAAAATACTGAAAAAGCGTGAATGTCTGAGACCTAAAACATATAGCCCATATGCGCCACTGCATGTCATTACTTAATCATATTCTATGCTATGCAGACACTCAATCTGCACTTATGAATAATCACTTCAGTAAGCTGAATGGTCAGAGCAGCTTAAACTGACAGCACTCTGACCTACTTTCTGAAAAATAGGGCAAATAATTATTTGACCACTTGAGGTGACTCTTAGACTGTGTACGATGGCACTCATAGATATTTGACTTTCATCTCTAGATCATTAAGTATAGACAATAAGTATTAAAATAGGATGGTCATGCTACAGAAAAAGTTTTGTACCTTTTCCTGCCACAATGGAAAAACGGATTTTACCCCTGTCATACCAATACAAATTAATTTGTCAAAGCAGGGGCACATCAAAAGGGAATGTCCTGTTCTACAAGCTACATTGAATGGCTGCATTAAATGTTATGGTTTGTTTGGTTGCTTTGTAGTGTCAAAGGCAGGTTTGCTCTACAGTCGGGACAAAATTAGACCTCCCTCCTGTAGCATAGGTGACTTTACTAATCAAAGGCTTAATGTCATGTCACGTGATATCTGGTTCAGGCAGCAGACTGGACAGGCCACAGCAATGATAAAAAGACAGAGAGCAAAAAACAAAACCATTCAGGGGAACCAGGGAAACAAAAATAAAATCTTCAGAAAGCTAAATAAAACCAATACCAATAGTTATAGTTCTGACAATAACTATAAGAAAAATGATAAAATAAGAACCAAAATGTATTTACTGCACATAAAACTTTACTTGTAGCACATTATGAAGGAAATTGTCTTAGCTGCTGTATGATTTTTTTGTGTGTCCATGTAATTGTGTGATTGTGCCTGCTTTTATGCATATGCTCTGTGTGTATGCATGTGTGTGTGTTTGTGTGTGTGTGTATGCATATATGTGTTTATATCTTAGTGTGTGCACAAGCGGAGAAAGAAAATTAAGAGCTGCTAAGTGTGGTAGGGTGGGATGTTGGTGCCAATCCCAAAACTCTTCCAGAGCTAAATCACTGCAATCCCAGTATACTTTGGACACAATGGCTCCACAAAGCCACCATCAAGGTTCAGAGGCATGGACGCAAATACTTAAAAGACATGAAGGGACCTGGTGTTTATCAAAGTGCACTCCATTGTTGCATTTAGTCCAACATATGATGCATTTTCAGATATGTCAATTTGGCAAGATAGAAAATAGCATGACAGCAACTTTAAGAGCAAATTATCAAATGTTGATGCATTGCAAATATATGGTTCAACTGTCTTTACAATTTATCTTTAATACACAGAGTTAAAATTTAATTTCAAAAAGCAATTTTGCTCAGTGGATACAGAGAAAATTAATTTTACATTATGTTGGTGAAGTATTTCTAAAACTCTGTTTATTTTTTACCCGACATCTGGTCATACCAATCAAATGCACTGATTCTAAAACTCTTCACCTGGAGGACTTCAGGAAGCTTTACTTTCTTTAACTGCGCTCATGCTGATTTGGCTGAGGTGGAGGAGCACAGTGTCATTGCTACGACCCCTGTTTGATGTAACGCTACCTCCCCCCCCCACACACACACACACACCTCTGCTCAGCAGGGCCCAGCATGGGTCACAAACCTGTGATAAACAGGAGGGGCCAAGGCTCGATTTGGGGAAAATGGGCACTTTCCACAGCATCTGAAAATGTCTAGAGTAATGCTCTAAATTATTGGGGTCACTGACTGCACCCGCTCTGTTGATTTGTCCATGGACACAGAAGGCTCACACTGACACTGAAGGACATTTTTCCACTTCCAAGGACTGTAAATTTAGAGACATGCCTGCACCAGATTCGCTTATGCGAGGCTACATGATTGAAGTGTTTAACTATAACCCCCCCTTGTTGATGCAAAACACACAAAAAACAACAACACTGTAATGGTTTTTAGGGAGGGTGCTTGTGCTATGTGGTAAAATTAACGTCTTAGAATCAAAAGGGGGTTTAATCTCCAGACCTGCCATGTGTCTAAATGTCCTTGGGCAAGATACAAACCCCTACACCGTCCATGATTTGCTTATGAGTAGGTGACTGTGGACAAGGCAAGGCATAAATTTTGTGCAATTGTATAATAAACCCACAGTGTCTTGTGTTTGTGTATATGGCTGAGTGAAATCCCATGTAAAGTGCTTTGCAGAACCCAGACAGGGTCAAAAAGGTCAAACGTTTGTAAAAAGCTGTTCTGACACAATGGTGTCATATCCACAATAATAAACAAGCATGTCAAATGTTCTGACAGGCAGGCCTCAGAGCATATTTACCATTAACCCCCAAAGCACACATCCCCACAAAGCTCCAGAAGTGTATATTTAAACATTCCGCATCCACAGAGTTACATGATTCCAGCTAATCAGCCTAATGAGCCAAAGATTGCAGCAGTAATCAGGCATCATTAGGTTTATGAGTATTTATTGTCTGCGGTGTGGAAATAATAAAGACCAGCACCTCTTGATGATGGCACACAAAGGAGTGAAGTCCTGCAATCTGTTTATTAATGAGATCTGTCACTTGGCCACCACAACTCAACAGGCCGGGTCATCCATCAACGCCAGGCCCCAGCACCCACAAGATAGATGCATTTCCCCATTCTGACCTGAATGTTAGACATCTCAAAGCTGGCACAAAGAGCTCTGCATGGTGCAGGGTATCATGTAACTGCCCTCAGGCAACACTGCCCCCCTTTGTTTCCTTTCTTGTTGTATGCATTTTGTGCACGTAAGCATGCCATGTCAGCTGCAGAGAAACAAAGCATATGCAAGTGTGGAAAGTCGATTTGTTTGCATTCAGTTCCATCAGTGCCTCATGTTGTTTGCCTGTGAGTGATGCGTCACGCTGCTTGCAGCTGACTTGGGTGTCTTGAGATAAAGCTTCTGTGCAGGTCCTCTCCATATTTGCTCCATTTTATTTCAGCTGTTTGCAAGTGATGTCATGCTTGTTGGGAATAAAATTAGATTTGCACCCAAACAGGACACCTTTTTAGTTTTTTTTCTAGTAAAATGTTTGAAAGCTGGATTTTTTGTCTCATACTTTCAGTACCTCTGTTGAAGAATTAATAATTGTAAGGAGGGTTGCCTTCATGCACAGGAAATAAAAGGAGAGGAGGCCTGGAGAGATGGCTGCACAGACTTGTTATCTGGTATGAAATATAGCTTTCACATTGCTTGAATATTTTGATCCATATTGAGACATAAGCACACCAAGATTTAGGGGGATATTCTAGGAGAGGTTTTTATGTGTGACTTTTATAACTGTACCATTTGGATTAGTTTCCTGTTCATTTTTTTTAGCTCCTTCGAGAAACTGATGTGGTCCATGTATTTAATGGTTGCTGTTGTTCTGTCTCTATTCCTTTTTTAATAGAACCATGCTCAGTGTTTCCACTTCAGCTAAAGGTTTTGTCTGGTGGTGTTTTCTGTTTAGAGACAAATCCAATGACGTATTTTCATTACGGTCTTGCAGATGTATAAAGAAAAAAAAAATATACAGCGTGCAACTTAAGTCTGCAGACAAGCCAGTGTTGAGGCTGTAGCAACAGATCCAGCTCTGTGCATCTGGAAACAGGCTTACATTAGCCAAGAGCTATTTCACAGGTACAGCCAAGGAGAAAAATAATTCAAAGGTTTGCTTATCAGGAAGACCAGTGTTAAAGTTCAACAAATGATTATTTCTGTGTCAATCTTCACATAGCCGCTGGTTGGAAATGGGAAAGGATGTCAGGCTGAGATGCAGATACACAGTATTTATTTTATCAAAATCAGCTTTATGTAGTACAGAAATGCAATCTCTCTACAAGACACCAATGTTTAAAAGTATGGAGACTTTAGTATTATCACTTTATTACATACATATTGGTAATAGTCAGGTTGGACCGTCTTTTGCTTTTAGAACTGCTTTCCTTCTTTATTGCTTAGATTGAACAGGGTGTTTGAACATTTCCTCAGAGATTTTGCTCCATATTGACATGATAGCATCACACAGTTCCTGCAGTTTTATCAGTTGTACATCCATGATGTGAGTCTCCATTCTACCAAATCCTGATTATGCTTTATTGGATTGAGATCTGGTGACTATGGAGGACATTGATGCACAACGGACTCACTGTTATGTGTTATTCAAGAAACCAGTTTGAAATGACTTGAGCTTTGTGACATGGTACATAATCCTGCTGGAAGTAGGAACACAGTAGATATAAAGGGCATTTAAACAATGCTCAGTTGGTACAAAATGGAACCAAAGTAAACGCCTGTGAAATCTACTTATGCCACTCTTCTACCTTGGTTGTCACAGCCCCCAGTGCACTGAAGACCACTGGCACAACTGAGACCTTGACTTTCCACAACTTCACTTTTTACACTTTGAGCTCTTGATATTTTCCCAGCTTGCCATGATCGTTATTCATAATGTTGATGTTGCTAGGTATTGCTTTATCCATTACTACTGACCTCCATATCTTTTCCACCACCACAATGTTGAGGTGGTGGAAGCTCCACAGGATCTTAGCTCTATTATTCTTAGCCATTATAGATACTGTCTTGAGCTAAGCTGTGGGGCTACCACCCCATACTCAGCAAAGATGTTCATGCACACTCCTGCAGCCTCTTGGTTATGGTGTTTTACGTTCACGTTGCCTACCAGTATCTTGTGCTCAGCCATTATGTGCTGGTCTATTTCAGGGGTATCTGCATATTATGGATCTTGAATCCCATCTGCTGTTGTAACCCCCAGGTTCTACTATTCATTCTTGCTCTCATCTGGCAGGTTGGCGCACTGGCAGGTTGGTTAAAAGGGCTGTGCTTTGGCCTAAAAGATTATGAATTCAGATCTTTCTTAGGGCAACCTATAGTGACCTTGAGAAAAAAGAGCAAAAGACATATTAACGAGACTATGTTGGCTTAGATGTTGCCCAGGCTACTGTGTCAGATGTTGGGGACACAGAACAATCTGATGAAATAAGAGCTAAAGCAAGACATGAGCAGAGGACATGTCTTAAGATAAAGAAAGAGGTTAATATCTGAGTCTTTCAATACTCTACACAGGAAGCTTAATTTGACATGTTGGGTGAGTTTGTACTTTCATATCAAGACAAAAAGTAGCTTCTTTCCCCTTGGTCAATGGTTAGAAAAACTTGCCTCTGAAAGTTTTCTCATTTCCATTTCATTAATCTATTTGTCACAAAGAAAAATACATGAACCCCTTGGTAATAGGCTGCCCATCTAAAACAGCCTGAAACTGTTTCAGTGCGAATCAAGAGATAAATGAGGTGAACACAAAAATCGCACTCAGAAATTTTTAAATTTGTACATCTATACAGTGCTGTAGATGAACTTAGTTCTACATTTTACCCTTAAGGTACGAATGGTTCTAGGAAGTGCAATGCCTGTATACTTTGGTGCAAATTAAAATAGCTATATATAATGGAAATGTCTTACCAGTGATTACAAACCTGAGATTCCGAAAAAATCAGATTCAGAAACTTTTCTCCTTATTCGTTATTGATTGCCAATCGTTCAAGTCTCTTTATTGTTGGTGATGTAAAGTTATGGTGTAGAAGTTTTTGTATGAGTAAATTTGTAGAAGCATACATTTCTGACCTAAAAGCAGGGAAAAATTTGTTCCTATAACAAATGATTCCCAGTTCCCAGTCGGTAAAAGTCTGTGTCTATCATGCTTATGGAGGTTGGTGAAGGACCTAAGTGCAGACCGAATGACAACAGAGTTATTTAATAACTCAAGGGTCTTGAACAACTAGAACCAGACATGGAACATAAGCACCAAAAGGGTAGTGACAAATGGAGCAGGTAAACGGAAGATCTGGCAGTCTAACGGAAGAATCAAGGAGCGAACAGTAAGAAGTAAAGGGCATATATACTGATGTAAGGTTGGAAAGTAGACAAAGAAACCAATCAGAATCAGAAAAGCTTTAGTACGTTTTTGGACATACAAGGAATTTGTTTTGGCGTAGTCGGTGCAATACAATACAAATTAAACAGTATAAACATATCTACAATATAATATAAATATATGTGCACAGTTTTAAGTGAGTGAGAGT
>JAHUTJ010035843.1:0-10289 GCA_036250325.1 Characodon lateralis
GCCAAAGATTTTCCCCTGTTGTCTATTCCATTTGCACAACAGCTGTGAAACTGATTGTCAATCAGTGTTGCTTCCTAAGTGGACAGTTTGATTTCACAGAAGTTTGATTTACGTGGAGTTATATTGTGTTGTTTAAGAGTTCCCTTTAAAAAAAGCAAAGAGAGTTCCCTAAAAAAAGCAGCAGATTGTTTTTGTGCCCTGGCTGGCAACTAAAGCTCAATGCAGCACAATTACTGAAATCAGTTGGTTGCTAATTGCTAGGAGAAAGTTCTAACAACAATATAATAAGTTGGATGCGATAACACAAGAATGAGAAAATAAGAAATTTAAGACAAAGCTGCAAAGTTAAGTTAAACTAAACAGATTTTAAAACTAGCATATCATCATTTGAGTCTGGTTTCACTGAATAATTAAAAAAAGGAATACATATTACTACCTATTAAACTACTAATCCACAGTAAATGAGTTACTGTATATTGATGTTCCTTAATTTGACTTTAAAGAGCAAACAAACCTCCTCAAGATGCTCGCTTAAACACAAAAATGTGGTTTGTGAAACAAAAAGTGAAACAAAATGTCTCCAACTAGTTTGTTACACAAAGCCGGTGCTATTAGAGTTCTTGCATTAGTTAATATACTTTTAATTTGTTGGTTTGTCTTGTTTTAAATCCTCTTCCTTGTAGTTTATAGCCTAAAGACGTTTTTAATAGAAAGATCAACTTCTGGAATTAGCTAAGTTACTGAAATAAATGAACTTTTCAACAATATTCAAATTTATTGAATGGGTCTGTATTTATACACATAAGTTAAGTGACATCCCATTCTTAATCCATAAGGTTCAGCATGACGTTAGTCCATCCTTTGCAGCTATAACAGCTTCAAAACATCTGGGAAGGCTGTCCACAAGGGTTAGGAACGTGTTCATGGGACTTTTTGACCATTTTACCAGAAGCACATTTGTGAGGTCCTAGACTGATGTTGGACGAGAAGGCCTGGCTCTCAGCCTCCGATCTGATTCATCCCAAAGGTGTTGATCATCATGTTGAAGTGAGGATTCTGTGCAGACCAGTCAAGCTCATCCACACCAAACTCTCTCATCCATGTTTATGGACCTGTCAGGATGTGACATTTTGGACTTTGTGTTTTGTTTTGTTTTGTTTTGTTTTGTTTACTGTTAACTAGAGGTTTCTTGTTTATGGTTTTGTATTCATGTTTTCTGTTTTTCCTACAGTTCTAGTTTTCTTCTGCCTCCCAGTGTGTTCTCCTCTCACCCTTTGTTCCCTTGGCGTTGCTTTCCTGTTCTTAGAATGGTTTCATTATTATTATTGTTATTATTAGTTCTCCGGTCCCCCTTAGCCTTGTTCCTCTAGTTTATCTTTGTTCTCTAGTTCCTCCTTTATAGGTTAGCTTTAGTTATTGTTTACTTTTATTCTAGTCCTCGTTTCCTCTGCTTCATCCTCAGTTTGGTTCAGTCACTGTTTGTTTAGGTTTGTTTACTTTTTAGTCAGGGTTCCGTTTTGGTTCCTATTTTGTTAAGTGTTTAGGCCTTAGGTTGTTGTGTTCCCTCAAATTTCTCAGTTTCCATTAGTTCATGTTTATTCTTGATTCTTATGTTTTATTTATCTTTGTTTATAGTTTTGTTTTAGGTCTGCTCATTGTCTTGTTAATTACTTGTATTAGGTTCACCTGTTCCCTCTGCCTTCCTGCCTCCTTGCCTCACCTGTCCTTAGTTCCTATGATTACATGCCTTTGTTCTCTCTCAGAATCAGAATCAGAATCAGAAAAGCTTTATTGCCAAGTACGTTTTTGGACATACAAGGAATTTGTTTTGACATAGTCGGTGCAATACAATACAAATTAAACAGTATAAACATATCTACAATATAATATAAATATATGTGCATATTGGTTGGTTTGTTTCATTATGTTTTGTGGGTTCCTTGCGTTACAACTCATCTACCGTCGTCCATGCCAAGTGTTTCCATGTTCCTGCAGAGTCGGGTTTGGTTAGCGTTTGGGTCTCAACCCTGGTCAGTACCTGTGTGCTTTTGTTACGTCTGTGAACTTGAATAAAGCCCTGGATCTTTCACAATGCTGCTACCAAGCTCTTGTCTGCGCTTTGGTCCAACCCAAAACCACTCCGTGACAGGACCTCATGTTGGAAGAGGAAGGAGTCATCTGCTAACTGTTCCCATAAAAGTTGGGAGCATGGCAATGTCCAAAGTCTCTTGTTCTGCTGAAGCAAGTTCCCTTGACTAAGGAGTCAAGAACAGCTTCTGAAAAACAACCCCACAGCATTATTCCCACTCCACCAAACTTTACATTTGGCACAATACAGTCAGACAAGTACCGTTCTCCTGGCAGCCACCAAATTCAGACTAGTTCATCAGATTGCCAGATAGAGAAGCGCCTCCACTGCTCTAGAGTCCAGTTACAGCGTGCTTTACACCACTACATCCTACGTTTTGCAATGCACTTGGTGATATATGGCTTGGATTATGCTGGTCCACCATGGAAACCCATTCCATGAAGCTCTCTACGCACTGTTGCTGACCTAATCTGATGACCACGTTAAGGGTGGACGTCTGTAGCAACTGACTCTGCAGAAAGTAGTCAACCTATGGACATCAGCATCTGCTGCCCCCACTCCGTAGGTTTACATGGCCTACCACTTTATGGCTGAGTTGTTCTTATAATACTACTGAGCAAGGAAATTTCACGACTGGACTCGTTGCACAGGTGGCATCCTAACACAGTACCACAACAGAATTCACTGAGCTCCTGAGAGTGACCCATTCTTTCACAAATGTTTGTAGAAACAATTTGCATGACTAGGGGCTTGATTTAATACACATGAATATGGAAGTGATTGGAACATCGGATTTAAATTTTTTGGATGGGTGAGCGAATACTTTTGGCAATATAGTTTATATTTATAGATTCAGCGTATTCTTTGTATTGCATTTTTTTTTTTCTAACTCCTTAAGTGTGGAGTTATGTATGTTTACTTGTTTTTTTTGTGTTTTTTTTTTTCCATGTACTAGTAATCTGGTGTAGGGCTATTATAACCCCAAAGGGATTTATATCCTCACCATCAGATTTTGTCATTTGATGTTGATCTCAAATGTACAAATTAAATTAAATTAAAAAGTCTATATGCTATGAGGTATAATTTATTTTGTGAAGACCAGTTATTAAAAAACAAGCTGATAGATGTTTGCTTTGTATGAACATTCCAAAAGTCAACACTAAAAGTTTGATTTGCAGCTAGTATGCAGTTTCTCAGTGTTACAACCCTAACCTCTCGGGGTTTTGTTTTACAGTTCTTTCTTCAACACTGGACCTTTTAGATCTCAGTGAACCAGGAGAGAGGAGGAACAACAAGGACAAGAAAAGTGTTTTGGTGTCCCGAGGTGACGGCCAAAAGACCTGCTCACACAAGAAAAAGACAGATGAGACAGAGCTGATTCAGGTGGAAGTTGAACAGACAGGACCAAGCATGCGAAACCCAGAAAGAGCATCACTCGATTCAGGTAGACAGTCAACAAAGCTATGTTTTTTTCCACTGTTTCTCAGAATTTGAGGAAATCACTCTACCCTCAATGAACCAGTAGCTATTTCAAATTAAAATATTCAGAAACAGTGTCTAACTACATGGATCTCTTTTTATTTACCCGATCTATTCAATCAAGGCAGAATATGAAAGAAAATACTCCACCCTGCCTTATGCTGACGTCACCCCTATGCTCTAAAGGCACAAAAACGTCACAAACCTGTTACTTCAGTTCTCCCACATTCCCTCCACAGCGATAATTTCCATTATTCTCCTGCCTTAAACATGCGAAGGATAGGCCACAGAAGGGCTAAACCAATTTAAGATAATGACAGTTATCGTCTCCAAAGGCATTTCCAGGAAACGGCCAATTACTTTTGCATTTGGATTCTGAAAAGGTGAAAGGGATAAGTAATAACGCTCGGCAAGTCAAAATGAGTGGTATTGACATTGATTTAGGTCCTGAAGCTTTTTATAATGAAAACACTAGAATAAAACCAGCCCCTCCTTTCGTTTGTGAAACTTCAGTGGCAATTGAGACTCATCAGACTTATGAGATAATTGGTTACTTTGTAGGTCACATTTTACTGGAAAATGTGATGTGCTTTACTACCATCAAAACATGATTGTTTTTTGATGCGATTATTCAGCTGAGGCTGTTTCAAAACTATTGTGTAGCAGTCATCAGTCTTATGATTTAATATTTCAATGATTTCCCTAGTTACCATTGGATCATTGGATAAATGGGAAGAACTTAATCCCAACACTGAGAGGAATGGCAACAGAAAATGGAAGCTGGAGAGACGCCGTTCTTCCAAAAATTCATCCAATGAGTTTTTGTGGTAGGTCCTAACCTTTTTGTTCTGACTACCTATTTTAAAATAACTAAAATTATCCTTTAACATATTGTAACACCTTCTTAGTAATCTATACTTCACATCATTTATTATATGTGGAGGGAACTAATCCCAACCATGTAATTACCACTTCTGTTTTTACATCCATACCCATAACTGCTCCCTTGTCAGCTGAAAAGTATCGGTTATGTCACCATACTGAGAAAGCTTTAAGCAGCAAATGATGTGGCTTTTGTTCGAGACATCCTTCCTCTGTTCATAATAGAGTGGACCCTCAGACTCTGCTCATGAAGCGACCCAACATACAGACCAAATACCAATCACACTAAGACTAATTTGTAAATGTCTTATATATATATATATATATATATATATATATATATATTATATGAACTTTCTGGAATAAAATCATTACAACCATAAAACTGCTTTGCTGTGCACATAATAACAACAAAACATATTGACTATCCTAGATCACATAACAATCCCTTTTTCTTCAGGTTCACCATAATATAGTTTCCATTATTGCATTGCAAAAATTACTGTAGCAGTATCATTTCTCTATATTTTGCAAACAGTTGAGCATTGAGCATTGTTAGGATGAAGGCATTTATTCTGGTTCAAAATTACAGAGGAATTTAATCCGTAGTTAGAAGTTATTGAATATGTTTTCTTAATGCCAATCGTTTATTCAATGCTTGTTGCTGTATAACAATAAAAGAAATCAAACATAAGCCATCATTAAACCGTTTTAGCAGTTTGAGTGAAAATAGTTTCATAGTTTCATATATTTTAAATTTGTTTACATCATAGAAAATGTAGCAACTTTAGACCTTTAACTTGACATGAGAATTTGACCAGCTATAAACCTGTTTAAGCTTCTTAACTTTTCTCACTACAAAGCACAAAAAATTATAATAACTGCTGACGTTCAGTATCAGTATTACATTCTTTTTAGAGGGTTCCAGAGAATGTAGAATCCAGAGAGCTTTACCTGTAACTTTAAAGTTTAACTACACTATGTTGCCAAAAGTATTTGGGTCATACAACCACATCAATGAATTCTGGTGTTCAAATTACTTCCATGGCTGCAGATGTATCAAGTTTGGTGTGGAGAAACTTGACTGACCTGCATAGAGTCCTGGCCTCAACCTTCTTCAACACCTTTGGGATGAATTACAGCAGAGGCTGCTAATCTGGTTTTTCATCTATGAACGCACTCCTAAACCTTGTGGAAGATGTTCACAGAATAGTTAAAGTTGCTATTGCTGGCAACAGTGGATCCATCAACAACTGGACCTTATAGACTTAGAATAGGATATCAGTTAATGTACATGTAAAAGTAGACAGACAAATGCTTTAGCAATATAATGTATATTTCTAGCTAGAAAAAGTAGGACGATGTCCCTTTGCTGTACCTTAAACTTTTACATATGTCCAGGGTAGAGTGCAGTATTATCTGAAATCATAACAGTTTAGATTTGCACCTCCAAAGCTCAGTTACTTGCATGCACATAACCACCGTAATAGTTTAGCAGACTGATACAACAGCTATGACTGCCACATGCATGAAAATCTGATCACTAAACTTCATCACAAAATTACTCATTTTCCATTAATATTATCATCTAATATCATCAAAGTGTTTATATCCAATATTATTTCCTTAATCAATGTTTATTTCTGAGATTTAATTACCCATTGATAAGATAATTTAGAAAAATAACATGCTAGATAAATGTATTTGAAAAGGTATATTTATGTAATTCGGTGTTTATTATGATCTTTCATGGGATGCACATTTTAACATGAAAAGGTTAGAATTACTAAGATGTACATCTTCTGTAACTGGATGCTATTTTAGAAATTTGACTTGAAAATATTTTGAAAATAATACATAATCTATAAATAATAAATATCTTGAAAATAATAAGAAAAACACTTTTGTATGTTAACAACTGCTAATGTATTTCCAAACACATTTGAACCTACATGGAAACAACCCAAAGACAAAAGCTTTGTTTGTACCCTTAATATTAAAATATTAAACTGTTTCCCCTTAAACCGTTAAAATAGTCACATCAGAAGCATAATTTGAAATGATCAGATATGTGTCAAGTAAAACTAATTAAATAAAATAAGTATTAATATACTGAATTGCAGCTCATGCTGATGTTGCTTTTCTTATTTAGGTCTTTAGATGGTAAAATCCAATCTGACTCTTCAAATAAGAACATGTTGGAAGCAAACTCCAAAGCAGAACCAGAATCAGCCCTTTCAACCCAGGTAAGTATTACAGTATTCCAATAATACAGCAGAAGGTAGTACTGATAGACAATGTCACAACTGTGTGCTCTATATATGCAATTTAAATCCTGTTCATCTGGAAAAGTTTAACATATCCAGTCATCATTTCAAATATTAATGAGTTCAATAAATTCAGTAACAACTGTACAATGATGATGTCTTAATATTTAAGTTTGTGTCTAATGAGTCGCCGTGTTCTGTCATTGGTTGCCCATCATTTTGTCCTAACACCTATAATTCTTCCATTTCAGCTCAACAGACAGTATATTAGTGGAAGACATGTAAGCCTCCCTATGTATCCTTTCAACAACAAAAGACTTGTACATTTACACCACTACAACATCACACCCCCTTAATGAGGACCAAAATCCTAATTATTTGAAGGAATCCAGATATACTGTTAGTGTAGAGATTTTTCTTTTGTGGTAATATTATGTCCAAATGTCATGGACTCTCCCCTTTCATTGACGCCTCTTTCTATGTCCACATAAGGGGTCTTGTTTCCAGACTCCATTATTAGATTAATACCTTATGAATTATTTAGTTGTCTTACTCCAAGCCCATTAGTGCTGATCCTACTAAGCAAGGATATATCACCTTTTCAGCTCTTTCATGAATAATAGATTTTAGAGTAAAAATAGGAGCTCCTTGTAGAAGGAGGTTTATTGACAAACAAACAAAAAAATTGTTTCACTTAGGAATTACATGACAATTCCTAAGTGAACCTGTGGCTCACATACTGTAGAGATTAGGTTTACTTTCCTGTCTAGTTAGTGACAACAAACACCCCCTCTTCACATACATAAAAACACACAGAAAGAGCATGCATGCAAAGAGGAACATGTCTTGCATGAGATTTTTTTTTTTTCTCAACTAACAATAAATGTGTTGCTCTATCATTTGAGCTTAAGGAAAAATCCACCCTAATCCATCCAGGCATGATAAAAGATAAATAAAAAAATTCTAATTTCAGAGCATTGTGCATTTTATTTGGTATATAGAGGGTATTTCTGGAGTTCTGTTTTTTCAAACACTTTTAATTTGACTTAATCTTTTTTATCATTAATAAAATTGTAAAATCTCTCTTGTTTGATTTTATACACTTGAGAATTAAATAATTGCATAACCTGGTAGAGACCAGATCAATTACACAATATAACCCTAGAAATGACACAGGTTGTACTTTCTTTTACTGTAATAAAGAGCAAGAAAGACAGGTGAAGACACTGTAATAGTAGACCATAGTCAATAAAGTAATAGCCTCAACTACACTTTGGAGCTACCATGATTGAATTTATGATTTGTTCCATAAGGGTACAACGTTGCTAACAGGCAGCATTCACTCAAGAAACCTTTTTTAAAATGTTCTTTTTATAATGGTTTTGTATTTAAAATGGTGAACACTGTGTGCACCATGCTGGAAAATAAGCTTATTTTAGCTACAGTAATGAATCGGATTTTGAACTTCAAAGCCAATGCTGTTTTTTACTCTACTTTGCTACTTTGCAATTTGTATATTATTTATTTTACTAAAGAAAGACACAAAATGAAGAAATCACTTTAAGTCTAGGATGCAAACTGTGATCACACAACACATAAAAGAGATGAAAGCAGCTTGATTCAAAACAACCTGCATTCAATATGTTTTAAACGTCTATCAGATTGCCAGCAGCTAATTATTTTTTTGCATTAATGTGATAATGATACATTTTGGATAGCTTGGTGTTTGGGAAATGACAATGTTTGGTTATAAAACTCAATGCTGGAGACTGAAACTAGTGTGTGCTATTTCTCTTCAGATAGTGAAGTATTTTCCATTACTCAACTTTATGTTAAAGGATAATTGGTTTCTAAGGGATTTTTGCCTACAGACAATCAATCTATTAAGACATAAGAAACAAATTTTGGTGCCTCTTTTGGGTGGATTTTTCCTTTAAAACACCAACTGCAGTGTATAAAAATCACTTTTCCCATCCCGAAGGGCACTGGATATTCTAAATGTGGCAAATTTTTGCCTTTTGAAATATGTACTGGCTTTTTTATTTTCCTGATCTATTTAGTAGCATCAACCTAAATTAGATGGCAGTCAGTAGAGATGGGAATCACTCCAGAAAAAAAACACGCCTAACTCCCAGGCAATAAAAGCAGAAGATAGAGCAGTACTGCTCTCTGTAACAGATTTACTTGTCCAGGGATACATGTAGCCTTTGCAATTTACAGTAAATCTTGTGTCATATTGTCATATCACACCAGAGCATGAAAGGTTAACCTAAAACCATTTACTAGAGTAGATCTTTGATAAAAAATAATAGACATTACACTGCAGTCTTACAATGCCAAACTACATGCATGAACTTAACTGGATGATTATTAGTTTCAAAGCAGGGCAAAGCTTTGCATCTAAGTTTGTCACAGAGAATCTATCAGCTTCTTTTTTATGATTGCATGTGCAGGTGCACAGAAATGGGCCAGGCTTGGGTGGAGGGTGAAATTGAGAAAAGCAGGTTTTTCAGATGTAGACTGGGGGGGTGGGGGTGTATGGTGGTGGGGTTGCTGAGATTAGTGATTCTGCTATCCTTTCTAAGCATGTCAGAGGCTTTGATGAGACAGGGATATTTACTTGGCCCTGAGAAAGCAGCAATGGCTGACCGTGCCCACTCTCCCAACCTGCCTCTTCCTCTGGCTGCGTGTGTGTGCTGTGATGTGCTGCGTAAATGTAAAGGCGTATCTATAATAGACTTTGTTTGGCATAATTGTTAATACTATGAAATGTGTGTATGCGTATGTGTGACAGGCTCGTCTGACGAAGGAGCAGCGCTGGGGGAGTGCCCTCCTGTCAAGACATCAGTCCCTGGAGGAGGAGTTTGAGCGAGCCAAGGCTGCTGTTGAGGTAAGCCGAGTGCAGCTCAGTACTACACTTCACATCTGTCACCTGTCAAAAGCAAGGCATCAGCCCCGCCAGCTTTTAATGAGATTTAACATGAATCGCCAAGATGGTTTTTCAATTTCCAGCTGCTGAAATTTGTTTAATTTGTGCGATGTCCTTGTCAAGAATATTTCTTTTAAAGTTAGAGGTAGAGTAGTGACAAAAACTGACTAAAAGATATGATAGAGATTTTTTTTAAACCAAAACAATAAGTATAAGTTGTTTATCTCAGGGACAAACAATGCTCACTCTTCAGGTTAAACTATGATTTAAACTCTCACTTAGGACACAAGGGACCCAAACAAGTCTCTGCAGTAAAAGTATTTTAAAAATCTTTTTTGTGTTTTTTGTTTATTTAGACCCTAAGTGTTTTAATTAATTTAATTTAAAATCAGAACTACCAAGTTTTTATTATTTTTTTGTATGTATTTTACATTTTTATGCCATTTTTATGCCACCCCCGATTTTATCCCAGAAAAAATAAAATAAACCAACAAATGTATTAATGTAGAATATTGGAGCTTTTTGTGTGGTGTATCCTGACCATTTGGTGTTATGATAATATATTCATTTCAATGCAACATTAATGTGACAAAAAACAGCAGTCAGTTTGCATTCTTCTGCTGTCAACTAGTGGTAATATATA
>JAHUTJ010035844.1:0-10285 GCA_036250325.1 Characodon lateralis
TGCTCTTACTGGTGCAATGTGCAATCAATGAAGACTGGCTACCAGGCTGGTCCAATTTAGCCATGAAACCTCCCACACTAAAATGACAGGTGTTTCAGTTTCATTGTCCAACCCCTGTATATATATGCACACCACACTTTTAAGCTTTTTGTTTTGTAACAATTTGACAACCATGTTTATCATGTAAATTATGAATAAGATACACTGAAATTGTAATGCTGCAAACTGTGAAAAGTTTTAATGGGTATAGGTACTTTTGCAACGCACTGTACAGGTATACATAACGTAAAAATCGAACTGAAGACTGTTGAGGAAAATATTATGCAGCTGACTTGTTGGGCTGAACAACACTTAACCTTTTTCAGCCCTAAGAAGGAAATGTATGTGTTAGCAAAAACCTCTATTGCTGTTTTCATTTCCACTTATGTCCATATAAACCTGTTTTGTTTGTGTGTGACTGCATGTGTTTTGGACGTATACTCACAGTGGACCTCCAGTACTTCCGTGGCCTGCTGGGGTGCCTGTGCGAGTGCAACATGGTCCACTCTACAGGTGTAGGCCACTCCATCATCATTTCTGTCGACATGTAGCTGCAGAGAACTCTGAACTGTAAATGTCTTTCCTCTTGCATTCACCTCTTTGGCACCTTTGAAGAGAAGAGAATGGTACACTGTCAAAAGCTAAGTACACTGCACTCTTGCATAGCATCATTTAAATATATCAAAGTAAGGGCCATGTTTTATGTTAAAACCAACTTTACATCCATTTGGATCTATACTATCCATATAGCATACATATTTAATGTTGGATTGTGTCTTTACAGCTGTTGTTGACAGTTATTTATTTATTATGTCATTAAACATCACTTCCTTTGGCCAATTATAGGTTGTCTTGTTTGCATCACATTAGGCACTTCCAGGACATCTAAACGTAACAGTGTTTTTATAAAAAAAAAAATTGTTCTGAAATAGATGTTACACAGGAGGCAAAGCAGCATGAAAGTCAAACAGATGGGAAAAGAAAAAGAGTCTTACTGGTCATTGGGTCATGTATCTGCATCGGCTTGGACACTTACTGCTGTGAGGCACTGACAATAAGGTCAACAGCAACCATTACATCAAGATATTCTTTGCAGACAGCCATTTTGAGCTCACGTCAGTTCAAATATCAATGTTATGTAGGGTCACATTGTGGGCTGCATACCCTTAAATAAAAATACTCATGAAATCAATATGAACATTGGAGCTATAAAGTTTCACACCATGCTCTCTTATTTACCATCTCTGCATCCCAAGGCATCACTCTCACATAAATCTCGAACGGTTTAATGAGCTTAATTTCTACTGCTTCCCCCAACCTCTGTACACAACAGCTATGTCAAGCCCAACTGGAACAAAAAATGCCTGTGCTAGTCAGATGTTTGCCTTGCAGCAAAAGCATCATTACACCTATTCATCTAATCAACTCGTTGTCAGGGCAATCCTCATAACACCTGCTTTTGATTCCATACCAAAACTGCTGATCCACATTTCTGTGTCCATTAGCATTGCAATAAACCAGCTTCCTCAAATGATCTGCATAATGTCCTCATATTTGGTTTGTTTGTCAAATAAATCTTCAGCTTTGTGCCTCATGTGCTTTCCTGATATAGAGAGAGATAGAATAACTGTTTTAGTCCAACAATAGCATTTCAGGGAGTTTTACGTTATTTGAGCACCAGACCACATATATGAAACAAATGTCCTCAATAACCTCGATGTACATAGCAACACATTATACATCCAATACATTATTAAATATTTGTCAGTTTGGCAAACTGTTGCTGAAGTTATTGTTACAGAATGAAATTACTAGGAAAAAACTGACTTATCCAGAAAAGAAATGGCAAATTATTCCATCATGTTTTACTGAAATAGTTATATATGTCAAATTTGAGAACATTGTTGCTAATAAAATGTGCAGATTATTTCTTTAGAGCAAACAAGTGTTTTAGCATCTTGGAAGAGGAGTTAAATGTTGTTGTAAATTGTTTGTAAGATTTTGGGTGGCCAACAGAAAAAAAACAAACGCTGACCAAGTAATCAACAAAATTCTAATTATTTGTAATTATTGTGAGAATACCACAACTGACTAATGATGCTAGTTTGCATCTGCTTCTAAAAAGCTATTTCACAGCTTTTCAAGGAATCTGGACTTTATTTAATCATCTCTAATTCAAAATCAAAAATATTTAGACCACTAGTGTTCAAACTGTTTACCACATGGGCTAAAATCACCAAGCTGAAAGTACTGGAGGACAAGAAATTTCGTTTAATTTATTTATACAAAATTATCTCATTTTATTTAGCAGATTTCCCTAGGCAGAAATTATCTCCAAGGCTAATCAATTAAACTAATACAAAGGTTTATAAATCAAGAACATTTTTATAATTTCACAGTGAATCCCTTGGGGAGCACACAGTCACACCAAATCCATTAGTCATATTAAACAATTAAGCACAACCATGTTCCTTACTAGTGGTTTTACTGACTGGTAATAAACCAAACCCACTCTTAAGAAACCATTTAAATGCCTTTTTGCTCTCAGAACTATCTGCCCTCTAAAAAAGCCTGTTTGTTCTACTCAAGTTATGATATTGTCTGGCATTTCAAATACCAAAAAGCCAGTCTATCCTAACATTGATTAAAAATGGCTTAATGTAGTTTTCAAAGGAACTGTCCTATTGGTACATTCAGATTTTGTCCCTTGAAAAACATTTTTTTACCTGTTTTGTAGAGTGTATATATATCAAAAAAATTAATAAAAGTAAAGAACATAAGTATGTACTGTGCGTTTCTCATGAAAACCACTTGTTTGTGCCTCCTAAAGAGACCATTTATGCTCCGCATCCTTTCCCCCCGCTCTGCTTAACTGCTCCACTTTCCCAGAACCCCTCCTTACTGTCTATTGTACCTCTAAATTCTGCCAATCAACTATTCTGTTCAGCCACTTCCACCAACTGAGGCTACAAGAATGGCTCCCCAAGAGATAAATGACTGACAGGTCTGCAGAGTTCGCAACATCCATCCAATCAACAACATGGAACAACTATGGATAGATTTCTTTATAAAGACCAAACTGCAGGAGATGTGGGAGACTGAAAAGCTGAAGAGGGGAAAGGAAGGGAAGAAACATATCATTTTTCTAACTCAATGAAGGTTTTCGAAGAGCAAACATTTTCCATTCATTTTGATTAGTAATACTTGCTCTTTAGAAACTATTTCTCTCTGTATTTTCATCTTTTTACCAGATTGACTTTACTTTCTGTCTTTTTCTGTTTTTGTCTAGCTGTTTTTGTCTTTGTGTATATTGGCATTCTCCTTGTTCCTTCAAACTTGCATGTGATCTCTGATTTTTGTTTTAGGTACAATATTTAAGACTAACTTTGAGATTAGATAAATTTTCGTCTAACCAGACAGTATTACACTGCAAATATCTCTGTAAACATAAAAGTGTAAGTGAATGTGTGTCTCCGAATATTATTTCAATTGGTCTAAAAATACAATAACTTAACACATTTTAATTATAGCTGCTGAGTGGTGCAGCTGACACAGAGATGCCATTAAGGTTCGGGCTTGCTGAACAAATATATATATATATATATATATATATATATATATACACAGTATATCTTGATGCTGTGAATGATGCTTTGAGTTACACACGATGTTTTTCTACCCGATCCAACCTCAACAAAAACGTCAACAAAAATGCTTTCATATTTAATAACATTCTTGTTTAGATTCAATGTTAACATTGCATTTGATGTAACCCAATCACAAGTGTCACCACGGACAGGATGAATTGAGGATTTCATAGTGATCTGACATTCTTTTATCCACATTCTAAAGCAGCCTGCAAGCTCCTGTTTTTAGATATAAAAATGTATCCAGTGAAAAGCTGTGTCAAAATCAGATACAGTTGATGCATAATTTAAAATGATAATACATTAAATAAATGTATTTTTGGTGGACCAAAAAATCTTACTGAGCCAAATGTTTTGGATAACAGTTAAGAAAAATAAAAAAAAGTAATAATCAGTTTGCAGGGAAGCCTTACCTTTGTTGCACTAGTTGTCTTTATTTACAGTTATCAGATAGAGAGAGAAAGGGAGGAAGGCATGCAACAAAGGTCCTGAGGTCAGAAGTCGATATCTGGATGGTTTCATCAAGGATAAATTGCTTCTGTATACTTCACCATTCACCACCCCGACACCACCCTGTGATCACCTTATCGACATACACTTCAAATCAATGAAATTCCAAAAATATTAACTTTCTAGTGGAATGTAGCATCTAATCTAATTTGCAAAGATGTGCACCGACACGTTTTAAAGAAAACATTTTATACCCTGATTGTGAGATGTTGTAATTGGATGAATTAGATGTTTTAAGGTGCATTAATCAGAAATTATCTTCTCACACTGAGATATGGTTATGGGAACAATTAGGTTTTTCTGACCGTCATAACAGTCATAGGTAAAATTAAGTATGCCATACCCGCTTTCATAGGATTTAAGAGGGTATATAGCAGGTGAAGCTACCTCTATAAAAGAACGGGTTTTGGCAGTTTGTTTGCCTGGACAAAGAGACATGTGTTTAACACAATATCAAGGAGGAAACACAACATAAATGGCCTTAAAGACTCAAGTACAGCTCCCTATAAATGTGGAAAGAGTTATAAGGCCAATTCCAAACAATTTGAGGTCAATCATTCTACAGTGACAAAGATTATTCCCAAGATAAAAAATAAAATTAGGACAGTTGCATATCGTCCTTTGTGTGGATATTGCTAACCATTTAATATAAAGAGAAATAAAAAACAAACAATCAGCAGCTCCATGTCAAACTCAGAAAGATCTCTGTTATTACCTTAAACGGCAAAGGTCATGACAGAACTTTAGAGAAAGACTGAATATGGATGGCTTAATTGGAAAGGTTTCTAGGAGAAAGCTTCTTCAGTAAGAAATGGGATTTAACTCAGTGAAGATGTGTCTGGCAAAACAACACAAATTTTAGAACAATGTCTTTAGGACAGGTGAGATCAAATAAGAGCTGTTCAGCAGTAATCAACAGTGCCATATGCGACAAAAATTAAATACCTCATTAGAGCTGTCAAACAAGGTGATGGTGGTATAATTGAGTATTAATTTGAAGTCACAGTTATTTAGTCAACTTTCTGCTTATCTGTAGACCAAAATATTTAAGTTGAGTCAAATGTCAGGCTATATGTTTAACAGCTAAGGCTTGGACAAAACTGGGTCAGTGATGCTAAATACAGCAGCAAATCAACAACAAATCAGTTAAATTTATTCCTTTTATTTTATTTATCATAATAACAGTGTAGTCCCCAAGTATGGACTTACGTACATTGCAAATTAGATAGGTTGGTTTGGAATTTGCTGATGGTTTGCCAAACAATTGTTTATACATAAAATAAAGTAATAAATAAAAAAACAAATAAATACCTTCTGGCACATTGTAATTACTCTATGTAAATAGCGTTTGTGTCTACTCTCTCTTCTTTGAGCATACATGGACAAGGTTTGAGTTTTATCTTATAAGTGACTTTGTAATAATGGCAACATGGTTATTTCATATAGACAGAATGTTGCTGTTTGTCCCAAATACTGTATGTACAGGGACACTGACTGATTATGGGCTTATAATTTATGAGCAGCAGTAAGGACACTCGTGCATTCAATAACAGGTGTTTTATCTATGGATGTCGTGGAAACTACTTAACAGGATAAAGCCAACATTGTAAACAAAAGTTGCTAAGCATTTGGCTGAGAGGTAAAAGATAACCATAAACAGAGAAATGTAACATACAGAGGAAGTCATGTTGCCATTTGGCTACAACCAGGATCTCTGCAAATTTTCAGCAACATTGTTCAACACAGAACCGTTCTGTGATCTACTGAATCAATTCAGAATAAATTTTTTTCATGGGGGAGATCATGGACAGTTTGTGCTTGGGGCTAAAAACACAGGATACAATTTGGAGGTAGGCCTTAGGTAACTTGCATGTTGGAGAAAGCAGCAATAATTCAAACTTTGACAACTTTTCAATAACATGATGTTTTCTGTGTAATACAGTTTTATTGCTCATACACAGGCCAGATAGCTTTTTTTCACATCTGTTTTAATTGTGATAATTTTGAAAATGGATATTCTGAAAGGGTAGTCTGATTCTTAAATACATTTGAAAATCAAAGCCACCCTCAGCGCAAACACAATTTCTATGCAGAGAAAAGTACTGCACAATTGTCTGTTCTCAGTGCAGACTTGTGAACCTGACATTTGTCAACATAATTAACTTGTGAGACAGAAGGGAGACAGAAACTGCTAAATAGTTTAATCAAGAATCATTAGAAAACACTTCTATACTAAATCAGCTGATTTTACATGAAAGCACTTTTTTTATAAATGCATTTTCATTTTTCAGTTTCAGCATTTCACAATATTCAGTATCATAAGAACTTAAAAAGGGACATAAAATCCTTGTAATAATAACATCTGCAAAGATTTTTCTAAAATATTCAAACACACGTGTAATTTTTGACAAGTCCTTTGTGCTTTTCTGGAAAAAGTCAGAAAAACTTAAGAGTATGCTACAAAACAGATATAAAAATATAGAAAACGCATAAAATCTTGCAATATTCATCTATGGTACTTCTATCTGACAAAAAAAGAGGTAATAGTTGGCAGTGACTGCAGCATGCTGTTCAGTGGGTGGACGCTCTGCACCACTGGTATGAACCAAGGCAAGCTTGGAGGATTAGAAATGGAAATGACAGGCGTAAAATGAGAGAATTTGACCCTTTTATTCCATTTCACAGGAGAGAAGGACAACCCAAGAATATTAAATGGTGTGGAGGGGTGCAACAAAACAAGAGAGATCATGGAGGTCTCCCGGGGAGGCGAAGAAATCATTGACAACAAGCGACTGTGCTGACTAATCCTGGCAGCAGAGATCTGAAGCTCAACATACCCTTAACCGCCTCAAGTCTGAGACTGAAAATCATTAGCTCAAGCAAAAGCAAAATAAAACACTATCTATCTATCTATCTATCTATCTATCTATCTATCTATCTATCTATCTATCTATCTATCTATCTATCTATCTATCTATCTATCTATCTATCTATCTATCTATCTATCTATCTATCTATCTATCTCTTTCCCTTAAAACAGCAAGAAACACCGTCCATCCACACAAATGTCACAAATGTTTCAGGTCATCAGACACTTTTGATATCAGACATAGATGACCTGAGTAAATAAGAAATAAAAAAAACTTTTAAATTTAATTAAGATTTGATTTAGGCAGCAGCCTAAGCGGAGAGACCCAGACTTCCCTCTCCCCAACCACTTGGGGCAGCTTGTCCGGGGAATACCAAGGTGTTCCCAGGCTAGCCGAGAAACATAGTCCCTCCAGTGTGTCCTGGGTCTTCCTCTCCTCACCAGGGAGGTGTCCAGAAGGCATCCTAACTAGATGCCCGAGCCTCCTAAACTGACTCCACTTGACGTAGAGAAGCAGCAGCTCTACTCTGAGTCCCTCCTGGATGACCGAGCTTCTCACCCTATCTCTAAGGGAGAGCCCAGACACCCTGCAGAGGAAACTTGGAGGCACTGATTCTCATCCTGGCCACTTCACACAGTGAAAGCTGTTGATCACGAGCTGATAAAGCCAATAGGACCACATCATCTGCAAAAAGCAGAGACGCAATCCTACGGCCACCAAAATGGATTCCCTCAACACCTTGGCTGCGCCTAGAAATTCCAAAAAGTTATGAACAGAATCGGTGACAGGGGGCAACCTTGGTGGAGTCCAACCCTCACGGGAAACGAGTCTGACTTACTGCCGGCAATGCGGAGCAAACTCTGACACCGGTCGTACAGGGACCTAAAAGCCCGTATCAAAGGGCCTGGTACCCCATACTCCTGGAGTAACCCCCACAAGATTCCCCGAGGGACACGGTCGAACGCCTTCTCCAAGTCCACAAAGCACATGTAGACTGGTTGGGCGAACTCACATGAACCCTCCAGGAACTTGCTGAGGTGTAGAACTAGTCCAGTGTTCCACGGCCAGGACAAAAACCACACTGCTCTTCCTGAATCCGAGGTTCTACTACCAGATGGACCCTCCTCTACAGAACCTCCAAATAGACCTAGAGAGGCTTAAGAGTGTGACTCCTCTATAGTTGGAACACACTCTACACACTCTTTCTCTACTCTCTTTTTGAATAGGGGAACCACCACCCCGGTCTGCCAATCCAGTGGAACTGCCCTGATGTTCACGCGATGCTGCAGAGTCACGTTAACCAACACAACCCTACAACGTCCAGAGCCTTAAGGTACTCCGGGCGAATCTCATCCACCCCTGGGGCCTTACCACTGGGGAGCTTTTTAATCACCTCGGTGACCTCAGAACCAGAGATTGGAGAGCCCACCCCAAGGTCCCCAGACTCTGCTTCCTCAGTGGAAGATGTGCTCGTGGGATTGAGGAGCTCTTCGAAGTACTCCGCCCACCGACCCACAACGTCCCAAGTTGAGGTCAGCAGCACACCCTCCACACTGTAAACAGTGATGGTGGTGTACCTCTTCCCCCCCTAAGACGCCGGATGGTGGACCAGAATTGCCTCGAAGCCGTACGGAAGTAATTTTCCATGGCCTATCCGAACTCCACCCATGCCAGAGGTTTTGCCTCAGCAACCACCCGAGCTCACCCGAGCTGCATGTCGCTTGGACTACTGGTACCCATCAGCTGCTTCTGGAGTCCCACGGGCCAAAAATAACCAGTAGGACTCCTTCTTCAGCCTGACAGCATTCCTCACCACCAGTGTCCACCAACGGGTTTCGAGGATTGCCGCTGCGACAGGCACCAACAACCTTGCAAACACAGCTCCGGTAAGCTGCCTTGGCAATGGAGGTGTGGAACATGGCCCACTCGGACTCAATGTCCCCGTAATGTGCTTGAAGCTCTCCTGGAGGTGGGAGTTGAAGATCCGCCTCACAGCCTGGAGTGGTTGGCCTAAAGGGCCCAGTTACCCGGCTGGTGCATGTTTCCCTCTCACGGACTGATGGGCTGGGGCTGCTGATGGTGGTCAAATGGTTGGGTGGGCTTGACGGTGTGCTGCTCGGCTGGCTGTTGTGTCTGGGGGGGGGAAGCGGGGGTCAGGGTGGCGGGCTAAGGGGTGGCGTGGGGGACTGCAGCATGTGGGGTGAGGGGGTTGTGTGCTCTTCTTGGAGGGGTCACCGGCATCTGGATCGGCTGAGCTGCAATGGTAGAGCTGAGCTGGATAATGTTTTTACCTGGGCCATTGTTTCAGTGGCAGTGATGTGGTGTGTCTGTGTGGTTGCGGGGGCAGGGTGGGGGACGCCGGCATCGAGTGCTTGTTTTGGTGTCCCGTCTTGGCGTGGGGTCGGTGGCTCTGTTGTGAGCTCGGTGCTCGACGGTGTTGCGGGCAGGGGCTGGGACAGCATTGCGCGGGGCCCTTACCTTGCTGTTGCGGCGCGCTATGTGGTGGGGGTGGGACGTGGCAGGGGTGCTTGGAGCAGGGCTGTGTGTGGAGCTGTTGGGCTTTTTCTTGGCACTCAGACAACAATTCTGACTGCTTCTCTGCCGGGCAGGACATGGTAAAAAAACAAAAAACAAAAAAGAAGAAAAGAAAAAAGAACCATCTTCAGCGTAAAGAAGAGCAAGAATTACTGGATGTGATGGTTTGGCCCCCACAGAGCCCTGGTCTGAACATCATCGAGTGTGTCTGGGATTACATGAAGAGACAGAAGGGTGTGAGAAAACCTGCCTAAAACCTTTGTACAGTACTGTATATATATACAGGGGTTGGACAATGAAACTGAAACACCTGGCTTTAGACCACAATAATTAGTATGGTGTAGGGCCTCCTTTTGCGGCCATTACAGCATCAATTTGTCTTGGGAATGACATATACAAGTCCTGCACAGTGGTCAGAGGGATTTTAAGCCATTCTTCTTGCAGGATAGTGGCCAGGTCACTACGTGATACTGGTGGAGGAAAACGTTTCCTGACTCGCTCCTCCAAAACACCCCAAAGAGGCTCAATAATATTTAGATCTGGTGACTGTGCAAGCCATGTTCAACTTCACTTTCATGTTCATCAAACCAATCTTTCACCAGTCTTGCTGTGTGTATTGGTGCATTGTCATCCTGATACACGGCACCGCCTTCAGGATACAATGTTTGAACCATTGGATGCACA
>JAHUTJ010035845.1:0-10282 GCA_036250325.1 Characodon lateralis
GATTGTGTCCCACTTGTTGTTGATTCTTCACAAAAAATTAGAATTTTATATCTTTATGTTTGAAGCCTGAAATGTGGCAAGAGGTTGAAAAGTTCAAGGGGGCTGAATACTTTCGCAAGGCACTGTACCTCTTGAAGCTCATCAACGGAATGCCAAGAGTGTGCGGAGCAGTAATCAAAGCTAAAGGTGGCTACTTTGAAGAACCTAGAATATAAGACATATTTTCAGTTGTTTCACACTTTTTTTGTTCAGTATATAATTCCACGTGTTAATTCATAGTTTTGATGCCTTCAGTGTGAAGCTACAATATTCATAGTCATGAAAATAAAGACAACTCTTTGAATGAGTAGGTGTGTCCAAACCTTTGGTCTGTAACCGGCAATCCCTTAGCATAATGAGGCAAAGTTTGGTTAGGAATTTAAAATTAACATTAACTGCTTGCTAAATGCCTGAGTTTTTAGTTTAAGAAACCCAAAGAAATTCACTTATACCTCCAACTAGACCATTTTCTAGTACTTACACAGTAGTAGCTGCACAAAATTGAAAAATCGTACGATGGGATATTATTCATAAAATGTTTGGTGGTGATATTGGTTGTGATACAATTTTCCGCACTCTTTCCATCTATGTTCCTTTATCGCTTTCTGTGGTCTTTAGCATCTTGGGCACTGTAATCTGAGTTAGATGTGAGCATCTAACAGACTGAATATAGTATTAATGGCATGCAAGGTGTTAATGTGACCACTGAATACATTAGCAAATAATTATTGCATTTCTATCAGTCCTTTGGAAAATTCATGTCATGCATTGATATTTTAATGAGTTTATGATTGCCATATACTGTGCAGCTCAATTGCACAGTTTTGTGGAGAAAAACTATAGCATTAGCGACCGAGAGGCAATGCCATGTTTAAAATTTCATTAATAAGTAAGGTTAAGTGAAAGGTGAGAAGACTTTCACATAAAGATGTGCTGACTTTTAGTCAAATTTTCAGCTTACGTTTTTGGGTCTGTAAGGGACAATTACTGACCTGAAGTTGCCAAAAGTACTATTTTTCATGTAAATGACATAAAAGGTCAGCTCTCCTTTTGCTTTTGTCATTGCTTCAAAACTCTTCAACACTATTAACATACTAGGCTCATATATAAACTGGTTGAGGATATTTTGGCAGAGATCTTTATAAATTTTACAAACTCAATATTCTTTAGAATTAAAAACATTTAGTTTATTCGAAGGTTACTGTGTGATGTCTAAATCCTGACCAGTCAGGCCGCTCGGCCTCTAATTGTGTGACATTTGTGTTTCCTACTGGGCCCAAAACTTTACCATCTGTCCTGAGTAATTATAGTGTTATGCGGTCCGCTCCTCTGCAGATGTCTGACAGATCTGTGCTGCACTAATGAGACAGTTACTTAAATTAACAGCCTTTCTGGGTCTTTCTAAAGCTGGTTAACAATAGCACCAAAGATAAGCTTTGTCCTGTAACCGGTTAGACATAGACTATGCAGCGATTAGATGGGAGAAATGTAATGTCCTTCTTTCTGTTCTCCTTTTAAATCATATGGATAATGTTAGAAGCTCATTGCAAGTCTTTTAATTCTGAATACTGACAGTTCAACTACCAAAGGTAATTCCAATATCAGGACTGTACAATGAATTACGTCTTAGGTGGCTAATTTAAGTATGACTCCAGACAACTATCCATTGCAAAGTGATCCTGTAATGTCAGATAAAATCAGTTTACAACAACCACACAGATGCAAATTCGCTTCCTGATTTAATTGTTGACCCACATAAACAGGCACAGGTCAGCTTTTTCCTCTCCTGGTGACCTTAGCTGGCTTTCCCTGCTTTATTCTGTTTGTGACTCCCACAGCATGGCCTTTATTGACAAATTACTGAATTCATATTTTTTTGTTATTTTTTGGCACACCTGAGCTGCACTAAAGCACTAAAAGATGAATTTTCAAATAAAACATTTCTTATTAGCAGCTTGATTTTTAGATTACAACGTTGACTGCATGTTTTTATAGAAACAGAGTTTAACTCAAATTAAATAATTAGTCATATTAAAGCATCATCAATAAATAATAACTCCTCATCTTCTCAGACAGAAACAATTCATTTCAAAACCTTCAGAATCCCACATGCTTTAAATATCACTGCTCTTTGTTTATAATTATTTTCAATTACAAACATATGTATACTAGAAATATGAATTTTATTATTTTTCACTAGCTTGTTGATTATTAAACATTTTGCCTCACATTTTATAAAGCTATTTAATTTTTTTTAACTGCATTATTCAACAAATCCACGATTAAAAGTTGCAATTATGAATTCAGTTCCTCACTTCTTGTTTGGTTATACTCGAGGTCTATCAGATATCACGGTGTATTTTATAGTTTCCCTCCTGGTCATGTTTTAGGGCCGTGGCATTTTTCTTTGGCAAGACGTTGCAGACTTTACACTAATTTTCATTTTTGATATTAGATTTGTATACAAAGGGCCTGTCAAAAGTCTTCATGGATCTTTTGCATGGTTGGTCATGCAATGTTTATTTTATTGGGATTTTTCGCAATAGACCAGCACATGTTTTTTGAAAAATAGCTCAAGCTCTGTCAGATTGGATGGAGAGGGTCTTTCCAGAGCCTCTCAATTTAATTTTCTTCTGAGGTGTAATTGAACAATTTCAACACATGAATAAGCCTTAATTTAACAATTTCAGTGTAGTGCTGGCTATATGTTTATGGTGACTGTATTGTTCGAAGGTGAACCTTTGCCCCAGTATCACATCTTTAAGCATCCCCTAACAAATTTATTCCAGATTTGTCCAGTTTTTAGCTGCATTCATCTTCTAATCAACTCTGACCAGATTCCCTGCTGAACAAAAGCATCCACACATGGACATGGCATCGCCATGTTTAAAACGCAAGATGATGTGGTTATGGCGATACGCGGTGTAGCTTTTCTCCTCACACATCATTTTGTACGTAGCCCATAAAGCCAGATTTTTAAAGTGCACAACTAATATTTATCAACAGATTCTCCCACCTGAGCTAAGGATCGCTGCATCTTCTCCATAGTTACCATGAGCTTTCAGAGTTGTTTATTTTAGTTCCTTCAAATGGTTGAGAGAACATTTAGTGGTCTTAATTCTGTACCTTTACCAGATTGGCTTTTATCTTACAAAGCAACACAAATTCCTTTCAGTCAGTTAAAACTACCTATTGTTAAAAGTACTAAAACACCTCAGGGTGAGCCATCCTCTTTTTACTGGCACCTTTGCAACTTCATTAAATCCAAAATGTTACTTCTCAAAAAAGACTCAAATTTTTAAAAATATCTTTAAAAGCTCTGTTTAACCTTAATTTTTTTTACTTTGGGTTTAGAGATTGGTGTGAGCTCTGATAAATAAGGTTAGTCAAAAAATGCTTTAAGGGTTTTGCTATTTAGCTTTTTAATTTGAATATGAATATGTGAAGCACTTTGCATTTAGTTTGTATTAAAGCAGTATGCAAATAAAGTGATTGCTTGATTTTTACAGAGAAATATTGTTGATTATGTTGTGAGCTCGATGGGTACCTAAGAGGGTTGTAGTTGCGGATTAAAGAGACATGGTTGGTAAATGTCTGATGCTCTGAGACATGGTTGGTAAATGTCATCAAAAGCAGCAGTTGAACTGAAAGCATTCAGGCTTTTGAAAGCTTGTGCTCTTCTAGCAAACAACATTGTAATTAGTTTGCATGTTTCCCCCTGACCAATGCTGAAGAAAGCAAGGCATTAAAATCCTTTATTTCATTTTAATGCCCTGCAGTAAAAAGCATTGTACAGTTATAAACTTTGCTATGAAAAGACTATAATTAATATGAGTGACAAAGCTTGCAACCCTCTGTGGACACGTTCCTACAGTGTTAAGAGGCACAGATCCCATTACTTTTTTTTGACTCATTGTATAAATCCTGCAGGGTGTGGTTAGTATTTTTCTGTTTATTGAGCTAAACATTTGGTATGCTTTTGCCTACATCATTAAAGAAACATGGAGGAAACTGCTATTAAAAACAGAAACTCTGCTGGTTTAATGAGTTTTGCCCTTAATAGTTTGGCCTCACTTTGGGCCAGCTGTTTTTAGAGTAAGGCTGACATTCTTAAATGTTAAATGTTAAAAGAGAAATAGATACAAGGGGAGAAGCAGTCGAAGAGGCTGGAAGGTGAAGCTAAATATGTGGACTACTGGGATTTTGTCCAAAGGTATTTTGCAGTGGTAAGAATCTCTCTCAGTGGTCAAGAAATCCTCTCTATATGGTTCTATATATCATAACAGCATTTGTTCTCATGATGATTAATGCAGGTCTGTTACTGGTTTGCTCACTACTTAAAGTGCCCCTGACATGAATGTTTATGATAAATCCAATAACATTTATGGAAAGGAAACATTGATAAAATATTTTAAATGGTAAATTTATGCCACTGAAATGAACAGTTGTTGAGATATATGGTCATAAATTTCACCAAAAGGCATTTCCAGACTACTCCTTTGCGATTTTGTTGCGCTCTTTTATGACGTCAAAGGGGAACTGACTGCTGCTACAATGGCAGCAACACAGACAGCAGCGAAGAATCTGATATTTCTTTAGATATATTTCAGTCACTATTAGAGAGAGAGACGGAGCAATCAGGAGGAGAAAGTCAGCCTTCATCAGATGGCAGAGCACAAGTGCTGCGGCGTGCGGACAGCCATCTAATTCGACCAGAGTAGATTTTTGCCGGATGCTGGAGTGCGGCCGGAATCAATATGCGTGAATCATACCACACCAGGAAACAGCAAGCGCAACATCCGGATTTTCAAAATAATTCACTAAAGACGGACTAGATCTCGCTATATTAATAAATACACACATATATGTATATATACACGTGTATATATTAGCAGTTTATATTAGATCAATTAGATCAGTTACTGGGTTAACTAAAGTATTATAAACCGAGCAATTAAACATTAAATGCACCAAACTAAGCAACAAATGTAGCTTCACTGCACTCAGTGTCCTCACCCATAGTTGAACAAAAAACATGAAAATATCTAGATGCATAAAACGAAAAATGAAGCAGTTTAACTGGTTTAACTTTTGCAGAATGACTTATTTTAGACTTGCTACCGCATTTATCACTGGGATTTATTGCGCGTAAATTAGAATATGGGTTCAGATGAGGCTTGTTTGGCAGATTAAAAGCCCCCTTTGAAAATAACCATTAAGCAGGTATTAAACATATTCTTCATTAAGCCCAAGTTTCTGTATTAAAAATATATATATTTTTTGATATTTTCTGATTTAATATTCTAGTCTTAAATTTTGGTTTTTATTAGCTGCAAGGAGAAAATCATCATAAGTAACATAAATAAAGGCTTAAAACATCAATCTGTGTGTAATTAATTTATAATGTGTTTCACTAAGATAATTCAGTTTCTAAAATTAATGAATTTTTCAATAATATTCTAATTTATTGAATTAGCTGTAAACCTGATCATTTCATGAAGTATAAACATCATAGTTTAGTATGTAACTGACATGTAACTGACATCCAAGACTCTGACACACTGGCTTTTCTGTAATTTCAGATCAGATTTGATCATTTTCCAATGTGCCCATAAAAAAAATTTGGGCAGTTCTCTATTATTAATATATATTGTAAAGTCTTGACCATGCAGCACGTGTTGTAGAATTTGAATAATATTAGAAATGAATCACACATTTATTATGTTCCTCATCAAGAGAAGTTTATTAGTTTAAGTACATCTACTGAAACACGATTCTTGTTAAAAAAAAAAAACACTGGGGAGCCTGATAAATTCACTGAGGTAGCAAAGAAAAAAGATTAAATGCGCACATGTATCCAAGTGTGCTGTGGTCTTCTGGCTCCTTGAAACAGAATGTGGGCCAGCCAGATTCTTGTATAATCACGTATTTCTAATATGCTTTAAAGCAAGCAGTTTTATTTAGGAAGCAAGGCTGTGGAGCAAAATTGGATACCTAATTCCCACTTGTGCAATTGTGAACAGCTTAAAATTGCCTAAGTTGTAAATCTGATATACTGCACTTAATGCAATCACATCAATGCTAAACAAATTGTTTTATATAAGTCATATCCATTAGAAAATGCGGTTGATATCTCAGAACAGCATATTCACAGGGGCTTAAAGAAAATAAAATAAAGCTTATGAAGTCATGACCCTACTACTTCTACTACTACTATTTGTGTACTCTACATAAATGTACTAATAAGCAGAACATGAATAGGTCAGAGAAAGGCCCGATGAGAACCGCAGTTGTTGTTTGAAGTATTGAGAGAGAGAGCATGAATGCCTTGTAGCTTAAAATTGGATGAGAAGAAAATAGAGCAGATGCCAGAGTTTAAGTAATTAGGGGGAAGTAAGAACGCTGCCAGTCTGAACACAGCACTGGTGAGACGCTTATATTTCAGTGTGAAAGGTAGATAAAGAGAAACACTTTGCCGAAAGTCAAACTTACAACTTTGTCCAGTTTTATCTTTGAAAGTGTTGTCATTTTGGGAGTTTGAATTTCAAATTAATTACTTTTTCCCCAGAGGAAGGTCTTAACATTTGTCAAAGTAGTTTTTGGAGGTCTGGATTACCACTCAGACATCTCCTTAGAGGGAATAGAAAATTGGTCGCTGACATGACCACTCAAGGGTCAAATGAAATGGCTTTTAAAACATGAAGTTGTATGAAGGAGTCCCTACGCCACATATAAACTCTGCATGAGGCAGGTACTACCTTGGCAATATCGGTATTATTGCATTTCATGGATCAGTTAATGGATCAAAAATGCTCTTCTGAGGCAGCTGCTCGTTCTTCATTTCAGATGCAGCCTGATTGTGACATGAGATGCATCCAATAAAGGCTTCATCAGTCCATAATTGCTCACTACATGTACTTAAATATGTCACTGAGTCATACACATTGACTGGTCCTATGTTTCACAATTAAATTCCCTTTCTAAAGTCCCTTTTTATATATTTAAATATTTAAGATTTGTTTTGTGTCACTAGTGGCCTTTATTTAGTCATCTTTCATTGAAATTAGGCAGACAGGAAATAGGGTGAATAGAAGGGAACACATATAGCACCGGTCGATGTTATACATTCACATATTTTTCGCTTACAAATCTAAATTCACAATGAAAACACAGTTGCGCGATTTGGCATGGATTTCCACTATAGGATTTTTAAAAAGCACATTTAAAAAAAAAAAACTAACTAGCTAATTTTGCTTTGTTTGTTTTTCGGTCAATGACATCCCAAGAAGTAGAAGAAGAATGAAGCTGTTCAGCTGCTATTAGGAAACACTATGGTGGACAAGGGACTTTTTACCTGTTTTGACACAGATTGTGTAGTTTTTAAGTTGCAAGCAGTTCAAGCTCACATGTTTGAGTCATAGTTTCACTCTGATGACCCAACACCCCACTAGCCATGATGGATACTGCCATAGTTGGCACCTTACATAGTCATTTGACAGCACATTGAGACTGCATGTGATCTCAACTGATACTACTTTGGCTTACCCAAAAAAGTCTCTAATTCAGACTACTGAGGGATTTTTTTCTGACTTCTTTTCTCTGATGTTTACTAATGGTATAATGTAAACACAGCAGCTGGATTCATTTTAGGGCTAGCTGGTCGTATTGGGCTCATAACCAGTCTGTCTGGCTGGAAATTATTTTTAGCATAGGTGTAAGGGGCGATTCAGCAAGAAAGATCAGTGAGTCTTGAAAGCCTTGATGGAAAGCATGAATCAGACATGCAGTTTTTATAACAGCTTGACTTGAAACAATCACTGAAGATCTTTAAATGTAAAATCTAGTCATGCTAGTTAGCTCATGTTCCTTTCCTTGAAAACACCTTCCATGTGATTCAGTCAGTCGTTTTCTACCGCTCATTCCATAGTAGGTCGGAGCTAGTGCCTATCTCCAGCAGTCTATGGGCGAGAGGCAGGGCACACCCTGGACAGGTCGCCAGTCCATCGCAGGGCAACACACAAACAACCACGCACACACAACCACGCACACACTCATTCATACACCTAAGGACAATTTAGAGACCAATCAACCTAACAGGCATGTCTTTGGACTGTGGGAGGAAGCCGGAGTACCCGGTGAGAACCCACGCATGCACGGGGAGAACATGCAAACTCCATGCAGAAAGACCCCAGGCCGGGAATCGAATCCAGGACCTTCTTGCTGCAAGGCAACAGTGCTACCAACTGCGCCACTGTGCAGCCCTCCATGTGATTCATTGCTGCCAAATTTCCCTGAAATCCATGAAGTCTCCAAACCAGCTCCAACATTTTGCTGCAGCTAAAACGAAAAAAAAGGTACAAAGCTTTTAAGTGGTTATGAATATTTTTGCGCTTAACTGTAGCTTGGATGTTTTTGAGTTGTGGTTTTTCAGGGAGTGTTGAGCAGTTAAATTGCTACTTGCTATGTGATGGCTTTCTGACTTAAATGTGAATAAGGAGAGAGCAGTTTTTTCTTAAAGAGCTTTTTTCTTATTGTCTTAAGCAAAAATCCGGTTATTACCCTATTATTATCACAACTCCAATCTCAGAATTGTCACAGCAGTTCACATGAATGCTCTTTTATGAACATTTACTCTCCAGTCACATTTCCATAAAATACTACATAACTAATAACAGTTGTGAAACAAGTAGTCAAAACAGATCTGATCCGTTTGTATCCATTTCACTGCCTCAAGATTCTAAATGTGGGAACTGTGATTCTTAGTTCATGTGGGTCTCTTACATACAGCCCTGACCTTTTAACTGAAAGAAGTCTCCCACAAAAAAATAACAAGATAATAAGATAATACTGAGAGCCTCTGCAGTGTGCTAAATGGCCGCAGTTTTCCTTTCAGTGCCTTCAGTGCAGCATCCAATCGCCTCAAATGTACTAAGAGTCTCTATACTTCTATACATTCAATGTCAGGTGTCATTTTTATAAATTCTCCTTAAAATGTTTGCTTGTTATCTTCTATCTTGCTCATCACCCATTTTTTTAATCATACAAAAATAGTTTTGGTCATTACTAATGCGATTTCTTTCTTTTTTTATTCTTTGGTATGTTTCTGCTAATATAAGTTTAGCTCAAAAGTGAAACTGCATTGGGTGTTATGCACAGTAATTACTCCACTATTGCTAATAGCTTGGTTACATATGAGAGAGGAGATGGCATGTGCATGAAGTCATTGAACGGGACCCTGGCTGAAGGGAACAATAGAAGATTGAAGAAGGACAAACATCCTTCCTCACCCACCCTCCTCTTCTCTTCTTACTATCATCAGGTTCAGACAGGGTCAGACCCACTACATCTGCGGAGACCAGTGCAGTGGTAGAGCACACGATGGACCACGCTGCTTTCTAAGGAGTTGGAAGCTGGCATTGTTTTGTTCTGTGGAAAAACAGAGAGTAGGGCAATTGCATCTATAAAAGACACATGATGATGTGAGAAAAACAGACAGCTGCAGTGAGTGTGTGTGTGTGTGCCTGGAATGAGATTAAAACCTCTATCTGCGATACTATCATACAGTGAATCCAGGCTGTCCTATATGTCCTGGACGCTCAATAGTTCAGCAGATAAACATTACCTATGTTATCATAATTATGCCTCAGAAGAATAACAGTGATTTAAAGTGGGCAGAAGAAACCCTATTTTCTTCCAGGCATCCCAGTTGTCTCATTCATTTTATAAACGATCCTCTCATGGCAGCCGCCACAACTCGCACTCAGCTACAACTTGCCCTCCTCCTTCCATTCACACATGCCCAATTCATTGCTAAGCCCCTTGTATCTTCTTAGCATACACTACATAAAAATTGTCTTAATCTATTAATGTACTTCAAAATGAACAGGTAGGCCCACCTTGTGATTACTGGACATCTTTATTTTAAACACAAATCATAGAGTGTATCCTGTTTCACCCTTTGACTTTCAGCACTACCATCATACTACAAAATCCTCAACATCCTTACCTTAATGCCAGCAAAAATATTTGAAAAGTAAGGGAACATAAGTTAAAGATGTCTAGGTAATGTTAGCCAAGTTATTTGTTTTTTAATTCATCTTCTTTTGCAAGAATGAGAAAATATACAGTACAGACCAAAAGTTTGGACACACCTTCTCATTCAAAGAGTTGTCTTTATTTTCATGACTATGAATATTGTAGCTTCACACTGAAGGCATCAAAACTATGAATTAACACATGTGGA
>JAHUTJ010035846.1:0-10279 GCA_036250325.1 Characodon lateralis
CTTCAAAAGCAAGTATCTAAGAACAGACTTCTTCTTCATTGTTTCAACAATTATATGGGATCACAGTGGTGCCAAAATACACTGCCTGGCCAAAAAAAATGTCGCCACCTGGATTTAACTAAGCACATAGGTACGAGCCTCCCATTGGATAATTACTGCATGGGCGATTATGTTTCAGCTGGCAACAAGTTATTTAACCCCAACTGGTGCAATGAGTTGCTTCTCATTTCTTAAACAACCATGTCGAAAGTAACATCCTGTGGTCGTGGAAAAGATGTCAGTCTATTTCAAAAGGGTCAAATCATTGGCATGCATCAAGCAGAGAAAACATCTAAGGAGATTGCAGAAACTATCAAAACTGGGTTAAGAACTGCCCAACACATTATTAAAAACTGGAAGGATAGTGGGGACCCATTATCTTCGAGGAAGAAATGTGGCCGGAAAAAAATCCTGAACGATCGTGATCGCCAATCACTTAAACGTTTGGTGAAATCAAATCAAAGAAAAACAATAGTAGAACTCCGGGTTACGTTTAATAGTGAAAGTAAGGGCATTTCCACACGCACAATGCGAAGGGAACTCAAGGGATTGGGACTGAACAGCTGTGTAGCCTTAAGAAAACCACTAATGAGGCTAACCGGGAAAAAAGGCTTCAATTTGCTAGGGAGCATAAAGATTGGACTGTGGAGGAATGGAAGAAGGTCAGATGGTCTGATGAGTCCAGATTTACCCTGTTCCAGAGTGATGGGCACATCAGGGTAAGAAGAGAGGCAGGTGAAGTGATGCACCCATCATGCCTAGTGCCTACTGTACAAGCCTGTGTGTGCAGTGTTATGATCTGAGGTTGCTGCAGGTGGTCAGGTCTGGGTTCAGCAACAGTATGGGTTCAAAGAATGAGGTCAGCTGACTACCTGAATATACTGAATGACCAGGTTATTCCATCAATGGATTTTTTCTTACCTCGTGGCACGGGCATATTCCAAGATGACAATGCCAGGATTCATCGGGCTCGAATTGTGAAAGAGTGGTTCAGGGAGCATCATTCTCAGACATGGATTCGCCACCACAGAGTCCAGACTCCAGAATCTTTGGGATGTGCTGGAGAAGGCTTTGTGCAATGGTCAGACTCTACCACCATCATTAATGTAAGATCTTGGTGAAAAATGAATGCAACACTGTGTGGAAATAAATCTTGTAACATTGCAGAAGCTTATCGAAACAATACCACACCAAATGCGTGCTGTTATCAAAGCTAAAGGCGGTCCAACAAAATATTAGAGTGTGACCTTTTTTTTTTTTTTTTTTGGCCAGGCAGTGTATATGCATAATAGAAATGTTTTTGTTTTTTTTATGAAAATCTTGTTACATGTGCAGGTGTAAAATTTGGCGTAAAATATTATATTAGTTTAAACATATAACAAAGATAATTCTGACTTTGAACTCTGAACTACACTCAGTGGTTAAATACGAAACTATTACTCATTGGGTTTAGTAAACACATACACATTCACCGCTCAACCAATCCCTTAAAAGGTGTTCTGTGTGTGAGAAAAAAGCTCTGAGTATTGTTTCCTGCCACTGAGATTGTGTGATTATACTCTGTTAAAAGCAGAAACTGCAGGCTTCTAATCGCTGACCTACCAGTTAATAATTGACAAGCTATCTGTGTGGTAGCCCTCACTAATGGCCTTGACAGAGAGAAACAATCCCGCATGCAGTGGAAGACATGAGAGCATCCTGTAAAGTTTCCGAATTCTGATCAAGCGCTCAGGTTTTACATTAGAGTTATGCATTTGTATTCAGTAAGTTAAAGAGCGGAGGTTGAAATGATCAGCTTTAATGTTTCATATGAAACACACTGACACCAAATAAGAAATAACTAATAAGTTCCTTAAAAAAGGATTTGAATGAACTGAGGTTGAGAAGTTCAGGAAGATCTGGGGATTTACACCATGCATCGTTAATGAAATGATGAATAAATATATGATTTAATAAAGTCTGAAGGATGTTTTATTGGTACAATGTAACAACATAAGGGTTCATGTCCTTTCTGTTTATTTTAGTTCACCTGTTTCATTACACAGTAAATACAACTTTATCACCATCAGTGTGTTAGTTCCGTCTTTCAGTTCCTTTATTAAAGTATCCTTATATATAAAGAACATTTTTCACACACTAGCACCTTGCTGCCTTCTCTGCTAATAAACCAAAAACAAGTCCAACAAGAGTCTGGGATGTTGTTGTACATTCCAGGGAGATAGGGAATGGACACGGTGGCTTGTTGAGTGAAATAATGACGGGTGAAGCGAGTTAAAAAGGAGAAAAATATGAGGATGATTGTGTTAAAGTGTCATTATCAGAACTTGTACTAGGGCTAGTTCTTGAAAATGTTTTATCTTGCATCTGAGACTCACAGGCAGAGTCAAGGTCAGCTCTGAGCGTGATGTGCTGGAATGGGAAGATGCTTTTTGTGGAGTGCCGGAGCTCTGGTTCTAAAGGTTTTAACCATGGCTTCTGTATGCTGGACAGACAAGGTTTCGGCCTTACGCGTTGGACTGCTCACACATAAAAATAAAACATTTGCCACAATTAGAAAATCCTCACACTCATTGAAACAGTTGCCTACATAGAGATCTTTTCCATCATCAGAATATCCACATTACTCTAGTGGAGCATTAGCATTACAGACAGAAACATTAGTGGCCTCAAGGATTTATTGTATTTAAAACTTCTAGCAAGATAGCTGCAGTTGCAGTAAAGCGGTTCGTTTTGGTACCTAATCATACGGTATGTAGAGGGCTGTGTTTTTGAAGTATCTAATATGCACTTTAGCCAAATTTTCTTGATTTTTGTCGGTTTCTTTATTCACACAATTATAGACATGAAACATGATGTCTTGTTATGTTGTTGACTGCTACACCTATATTTATATTGAACATAACTTGTGGCTTTAGCAGCAGCAAGTTAAACAGGCCCCCAAAGTGAGATGGCTTTACCGTGATCAGTGTAATAATTTCCATCGGTTACCAGCAGATAAGGAATCAAGAGGAATGCAAATACATTTCAATCCTGTCTAGCAGGATCCTTGGGAAAAGTAACAGTGCTCACTCCATACTTTTACTGCACTGCCAGTAAGTTGCTGTGAAGCCATTCGGAATTTTCAAATTGGAATAGTCTTTTTCCAATAGTTCTTTTTTTTTGCTAGCACTGTTAAGATTTGTAGGTTTTCTAGCAAATAAACTTAAGAAAATATATATATAAGTGGGTGTAGAAAATCTATGAATGTATGGGATCTTTCTTACCTGTAGGTAAAATGTTGATTATACAAAGGTACCAAATACAACAACAATTTAAAAAACTCAAATTAGAACTCTAATGCTGTAGGTTTTTAGATTCAAACTAATATCAGATTGTAACATTATACTCATTGATGTGCATTGATAATCTGATATTTTTTATGTTTAAATTAGAACTTTCATTTAAGATTGGGACATTTATATGACTGTAGAAGTAACCTCTACATAGACAGATACAGACACATATACAAACATAAAGGCAGTGAATAAGGACGTGAAAGCCTTTCAACTCAAGACGCTCAAAACTGTTATCCGACACTGCTGTCTCTCTCCAGCTCATTCCATTCCTCCTCTTTTTCTCTCCCCCTCCCATTTCTTTCTTCCCCTACTCCCTTCTATCTGTGTGTGGGAAGGAGGGATGGCTGGTGAGAGATCGCATCACTTAAATGTCCCCTGTCTTTCAGCTTTTCACTCAAATGTTTTTAGAGGGTTACATTTTGGAACATATTAGAACACTACTAATGGTAGTAATATTCCCATCAGACATGTCTTGAAGACATAAAAACTTAGATGACTTTAAATTTCTGCTTTTAAATTCAGACAAGACAGAAGTTGTCGTCTTTGAACCGGTATCTTTGAAAAGAAACTGCTTAGTCAATCACTTAACCTGGATGGCATTAAATTGACCTCCGGTAATAAAGTAAAAAACCCTGGTGTTATTTTTGACCAGGACATGTAATTTAAATTCCATTATAAACAGGTTTCTACGATTTTCTTCTTTCACCTTGCCAAACATTGCCAAAATTAGAAATATCTTATCCAGGAGTGACGCTAAAAAACTTGTCCATGCATTTCTTACTTGTTTTCATTCATAACGTTTTACACTTTGGAAAGTCATTTGTGTTTGTTCTATGTATATGTGCAGAGCTTGCTATTACCAAACGCCAGTGCTTGTGTCTTTCATCTATTGTTATGTAATACTTCACCACATTGGGCTGGGATTAACAGAACATTACCTGACAGACTGAAAGTTGTTTGGCTAATTACTGCTGATCAGGTGGTGCCCTGATTTGTTGTCTCACTTAAATGTTACATTCAAACTTTATTAGTAATTATGTTAATAATGATTTGTTAATGATAATTATTAATAGTTGACCAACCAATCATATTGTTGCACAACATAACAGAGGGTGTTGATTCCTCCTATACTGTCCACTTTGAGCTGTGTCTACTATTTAAGATCTGGGAGTAGATCTGGTTCCCTCACTCCATTTCTGTGGTTGTAATAATGTAATTGTCTCTGTTTTGTTGCTGGACCTGCACATTTGATTTCCTCCTTTTCAGACTAGCCAGGATCCAGATCTTCTGACAGGATGGGTAAAGTTGTGTGAATCTTTCGACCCATCAGCAGCTATGCTAGGCTGATACCCCTGGAACATGAAGGGTGGCTCTATAGACCATCAATGCTAAGAGGAAATCTTCCTCCTAAGGATCCCTTTTGCTATCTGTACAGCCTTTTCAGTATGACCATTGCTCTGGGGGTAATGTGGACTAGTTGCATGAATTAAATCATAGTTCTCACAAAACTGTCTGAACTCTTCTGGGGCAAGCTGTAAAGCTTTTGAGTCCATTGAGATACTTTTCACAAATGCTCACATGCCCAAATACTGGCCTGACATTCTTTCTCAAAGATGTGACCCAGGAAGAGAATCTGTCGATGTCTGAACTTACATTTGCCTATTTAGGCTGAGGCTAGCTGCCTCGTCACTTTAAGGACCTACTCCAGTCATCAGTCATGGATTTTCTGTTTCTCCAAACACTGAGATGTTGTCCATTTAGACCTGAGTTGCTTTTGGTCCCTGTACGGTCTCTGCCATTTCGGGTTTCAATTTTTCTGAAGCACCCATTATGTCAAAATGGAGTCTCCGAAAGCACATCTCCCTAAAGGAGTGATGGAAGTTGTGAACTTGAAACTTTGCTTGTAATAGGGGAATCTGGTAAAATCCACTGGCAGCATAAAACGATATGGTGGGATGCTTTTTATGCATACTTTTCTCATTTCACAGCTCGGTTCCGCTTTCTGAGGTCTGCACAACATTGGACCTCTTTCTTGATGGGCTTTAACACTGGGACCATAGTGGTGCACCACTATGTGGGCTGTGTAACTTTTTCGGTGATTACTTCATTCTCCAACAGTAGGAGCTCTTTCTTTACAAGGGGCATAAGTAGCAGTGGTACATGTCTAGATGTGTGTATGGCATATGGTTGTGCATATTCTCTTAAGATGGTTTTAACAGGTTCAGTCTTTAACAGGCCACTGGCCCTGAAGTAAATAACTCCTGTTATTCCCTTTAAACACGTACCCTGGAAAAGTGTAGGCTGTGCCTTAGAATTTTTTGTTGGCTGTGAAATGCCCTATACATTTCAGTCCACTTCCAGGTCCAACAAATGGTGTTTCAGTCGGACCCAGTCGGTAGGTCTTTAGAAGTCTTTATTTGAAATCCAGGGGTGCATTACCAATGTTCAGAGAGATAGTCCATTTATCTAGGCCTGTCGCCTCACTAACTTCCCATATGAACTGAAATTGTTCCTTACTCTATATGACTTTTTTATGGTTTTGGTGCAAAATACATGGGGCAAGATCCTCTCTTGTTGCAGTTTTTACATGTACTTTTGAAAGCTGGACACTTGTTTTTTCTATTCAACCAAAACTTTACAAATGAGCTCGGTAAAAATTTTGTGGAATGCTTCAAAAAAAGAAAATGCACTCAGAGGTTAGGTTTGCCTAAACAGCATTTGTTTAAATGCACAAACCCATGTTTTTCTAAATTTCTTCACTCATTTCGACCTATAGATCTATAGACAAGTGATTTTTCTGTTAATATAAATTCAATCAACAGAAACTTCACGAAAGCTGTGTTTACTAGGCATATCCTGTTAGCTCTTATGCTAGCTCTTATTTTTAAGTTCATTTTACTCAAATGACCTAAATATTTTTTCTGTTTATATGCTGCTTAATGCAGTTTTAATAATGTGGGTAGTTAAAAATGGCATTGTGATTTGATTTTGTTGCCATGTGTGTTTGCTGCTGAGAGAGGACACACACACACCTCTCCGTGTCTTTACAAGGACTTTGCATTGACTTCCATCCATTCTTCATTCATTCCTATGGCCTAAGCCTGACACTAAATCCAACCCTATTTGAGTGTTCACTACATATCTATCCCTAAACCTAATCTAAACTCAGTTCATGCCTTAGTCCTAAACCTGACCCGTAACCAAAAACCCAATGAAAAAAATGAGGATCAAGAAAAAGGCCTTACTTTCCAAAAATGACCTCATTTCTTGGTTAAAAGATATGACGGCGTGTGTGTGTGAGAAAGAGAGAGGAAGGTGGGGGAGCTTTATTGGAGCGTCTGTCTGTAAAAGGAAATGAGACTAAAAGCTATGGAGAGCAGCTCACTGAGGTAAACCTGGGCACTCTGCTAACTAGTGATTGACATGTTCTATGCTGTAAACCCGAGAGCTTGTCATCGTGAAAAGTAAGCGAAACTTCTGGTTTCTGCCTCCTCATGTGTGCTGCTTTATGACCATATGAGGAATCCGGAACAGGCACACCTGTGAGCTCACGTCACGCATTGAGAGTACCTGCAGCAAGTCGCCTAACTGAACGCATTCAGACGCGGAAACGAGCGAAAGAAAAGCAGAGATAGAAACTACGTCGTGGACTATAAAGAAACTTATTCTTTTACAACGTTTTAGTTGCGAAAGGAAAGGGATTGGCAAACAGGCTTCACACACAAATGGGGACCGCTTGGTTTGCGGTTTGTGGCGTTTTATTCGTCGCTTTTCAGGTGAGATTTTTCCTGTGGTCTTAACCTTTACTCTAAATATTGCTTCAACATATTTAGCTATTTTGTATACCTGTAGTTTAAAGTTTTACTTCTTATTTCCATGTATTGGTGTTCTCTTTTAAAAATATTTTTAAAAGCCGTGTCAGTTGATGAAACTTACATTTGGTTTCGTTACGGCTCCTCGTTGGCTGTTTCATTGTCGGAATTCTTAAAACGGCGCTGAATGTGAAGTTGGAGGAAAACTAACCAGACACACACTCTCACACACACACTCACAGTTGCTGTAAACTGCTTCATAATTGTTGTTGCGGTGTTCAGCGGTAAAATCTGGCCTCGCCCTGCTTCCGTTGTTGACGTTGACTGCAGGTTGACTATTAACTCGCCATGTTGGAATTTTCTCATTTAAAAGTTACCTTCAGTTTTTCTCCTACAGGGAAGGTGACATCTGTTGATAATCTACCGCTATAACGAGTTTAAAATGTGTTATTTGAACTTTTGTTTTATTTAGAAAAAACACCAGAAACTTTCATAACAATAAAGCAAGTGATAGGTTTTCTCTTATACAGCCCTTTTACATACTTGCAATTTTGTTAAGATTTAAACACGAAACTCGAAAATAATAAAATGAAGAAGTACAACTATTGGGTGATTAAGTGATAGCCACGATATATCGGGGCAAATGTTCGAGTTAAATTAACCTTGGTTAGAGTTAACATCTTAAAGCCATCTTGGCGTGTGATGAGCATTTTATTAAGTTGTAGTTTTCATAAACAAAGAGAATGAGGTTTTTATGTGAGACTGTACTTCAATGGATTTGACATTTCTCAAGAAATATCTAATTAATAAGATGGTTTTGCAATTCCTGCTAGAATATGTATAACCCAAAATATGTTTATAGCTCAAGCAAGTCTGAGCGTGTGTGGCTGGTAATTAATTTACTGTTTCTTTCCATAGTTTAAAAACAGATTACAGCCACAGGGGATGGTGGGATTATGGTATTTTTATCATTGTTGTGAAAAACATGTGGTTATCCTGTGATGTGAAGAACTTTACCTAATATTTAAAAATCCCCAAACTGATGGTATGGTTGGCAATGTTACTTTACTGTTTCAACAGTTTTTTCCCTCTGGTTTCATAAGATCGCCAATAAATCCTATGTTGTCACAAGTTCAGTTTTGTTTTTAAATCTGTATTACTTTTTTAGATGCTCTCTGCTTTAGGCAATGATAGATCAAAATTCAGAATTAAAAAAACATGATCTTTAAACTTAACACCATAAATATGACAAAATACTGATTTTGATTTTAATTCCATATTTCCAATCCCTAGGAAAAAGCCTGGAACTCTCCACAAAACACAAAAATAAATCATTTAATACATAAAAATTCTAGAAGATTATTTTTCTTGTTAAAATTTATTAATTAACTTCTCATTTTTAGTTAAAATGTCTGATACAAAGAGCTGATCTTTTTTATTTTTTACCACTTTAATATCTTTGACAAATTGCTTTTACCTGTATGTGTTTTTCCACAAGAAATCAGAAAGTATCCTATTAGCAGCTTTTGCCATTAAGCTACCTTGAGTAAAGACTAAGCATCATGGGAAAAATGTGACAAGCATACCCTACTTGATAATGTCCTAAACAGATGAGAATGCTGTGGCTTTTCTTAATGATTGGCTTGAAGTTTAAAGCAAAACTGGATTTTATTTTTAGTTGCCATTGTTATATACGTTGCCCAATGAGTAACAACATTTTATTTAGGTGTACCTCATACTGAAGACATAATAAAGCTGTTCACAGGAAGACGCTCACACATTCTGAGATTAAAGGGATGATAGACACCGTCAATGTCACTGTTAAATAGTTTCTGTTTGAGTAACATGCATAAAAGCGTTAGACGTTTTTCTCAATCAGTTCTAAACAAAAACATTTAATGTTTAATCCACTATTTGTTGTAATATATGTAAATTATCTTGTTGCATACCTATGAATGCAGGCATGAAAGAGATGCTCATTGTTATCTTCCAGGTTGTGGCTGCAGAGGAGTCATCATGTGTGCCTGGGTTTGAGTCAGAGCTGTTGTTATTCAAAGTGACCAGAAAGCACCTGAGGCAAGGCACAAGACTGGGCAAAGGTATGAGTCTTCCATGAAACTCTGAGTCCCAGAAGAAAATATGGTGTTCATTTCTCATTTTCACTTTATTGCTGTGTTTACTTTTGTTTTTGTAAGTTAGGTTTCTAATAATCCTCTACACATTTTCATAATGTGGAGAGTCCTTTTTGTGTAGCTATTGCTTAGTTTTTCACACCATTTCTCATCTTGCACTCAGTTCTGCAGCTCAGGTAATCGTCAGTCGGGCTTCTACTTGTTCTACAGCTTGTTCTGCTGGCTCTTTAAATGGTGTTACACACTCGGAAATTGAGCTATAGCTCTGTGTGTTTGACTCCTCTGCTTCTACGGTAGAATCATTTTATTTAGACAACTGATTGTTACATAAATCCAACCAGACCACTGCTTCTACATTTCAGCTCTACTGAACAATGGAAAAAATTTTTTTGAAAGACTTTTCCAATCCCATGAGGGACTGACTTAAACTGGATATGTATTTTAAATTAACTATATATTTAGTGTACAGCAGATAAACTGAGTTTACAGGTTATGTTTTCACATATCAGGTTTTTAAAGAGGATTGTTTAGCATTTTTAATAAATGCTAAAACTTAGTTAAGTTAGGATTGGGCCTTAAACATTTAAATTATTACCTTCCATGAGAACTTCCTCCATAATGGCATTGGATTTTAGAGCACGGGTACAGGGAGCAGTAAAATGATTAGCACCAAGATATACAAAATGGGTTGCTGTGTCCTTTTTTTCCTAAATATATTCAGCTTTCAGGTGAAATTCCAGGATGAACCTAAAATGCACTATAACCTTTACCGAATGTGACCTCTAAAACTCTGAATGCACATGTCCAACTGTTCCATGTTTCAGTATTTTTTGAACAACTTGCTGTTCTCTACCAAGGAGCTTAACAGCTCAAATCACAACAGGTGTTCGATCCATAAATCAGCCCATAAATCTCCCGATTCTGTCAGAATTTGTCTTTAAACAGTCCTCCTCATCATGCT